>JAQLOM010002801.1:0-10288 GCA_030068315.1 Chrysichthys thysi | reverse complement strand
TATATATTGCACTTTGGAATTAACTGTAAATTCAAACCCATGGATCAGACATTTTTAAAGGAATGAGTGAAATCACTCTTTACAGTTTACAAGAATCTTAAACTTATTAAGCCTATATGATATAACAGCAGGCAGCAGCTATGTACGGTCAACTAAATTCCATTAATGTACTGGTTTATAAATGAATAAATAATGCAGTACCATAGCATTGTATTTTCGGTTTGGTTGTATTTATACAGCTCTTTTAACTGTGGACATTGTCACAAAGCAGCTTTACAGAAATCCAGAAAACCAAATTTAAATCGATATTTTAGTCATCTTCAAGGCTGTGAGTCAGTGCATACCAGATCCCAGTCACAATAAAAAAAAAAAAACCTGCACCAAGCACTGACATGTACAGCAGAAAGACTCGGACGTTCATTTAGTCTTTCTTCTTCGGTGGTCAGGATGACTGCGGATCCAAAGTTTGGAGCACACCCTTGACTATGCACTCACATATTCACTCCTAGAGAGCAATTTAGCATAGTAAATCCACCCGCCTTCATGTAGATGGAAACCCACACAGGCACAGGGACAATATGCACAGAATCCGTACACAGACAATAACCTGAGCCCTGGATTGAACGGGATCCCTGAAGCTTTGAAGCAAAATCCTTACCTGCTGCACTTTCCATGCCAACAGGTAAATGTTCAACTCCTTATAATCAATATTGAATTTGACCTAAATCAAATATCCATTAAAAAAAAGAAAAAACATGTATTTTGTTCTCCTACCACTATTTTCCTCTATGTTCTTATCTATTTAGATAATTAGACAATATAAATGACCATCATATCTCCATAACTATTGTTATAAAGGTGTTCTAATCTTCTCAGAGCAAAATTAAACAAACTGTCAGTTACTCGAAATGAATGCCTTATTTATAAAACAGTTAAATAAAAGAAATCACTATCATGCTGTTAAATCACACTCGTTATCATGCTGTTATGCTAAATATTAGCCAAATCTGTGATTCAGCTATAAACACAAGGCCACAGGCAGTATATATTCAGTATAAACACACCCTTGCTTATGTGATATTGCTTAATTGTGTAAATGTTTTGTATATAATCACATTATATGGTACTTGTCATAAATACAACATAACAGAAATGGAATAGAAAACAATAATGGGGCATTTGAGACAATTTAATCATTTAATTATGTAAAATCTTATATTATGTTACATATTAACTTAATACAGACTTATATAAAACATAAATATGCTTTTTACTATTTTCTCTTTTTTTATTTCCACTGGTTTTTTTACATTTAATAATTTTTGCCCTATAAAATGAAATTGAAATAATTGTTATCTAATTAAATTATTATACAATACATGCTTCCTAATATAATAGTAATAGTAGTATGAACATTTTAATACTTCATCTAAATGAGAGTTACTTGGCCATACTGATTTGAATAATTTTACATGATAGAAAACAATCATTTTTGAATGAAAATTGGAATAGATTTTTGAAAATCTGAGTTTTCGAAAAAAACATTTGAATAATTTTACAACGATAGTAAACATAAAATCTACTAATAATTAGGGAATGATTAGAAAAGTGCTATGAAGAAAGGACCATGTAAGAGCAAGCTGACCTGTTTACAGTTTTGAATGTCAACAATGATGAAACATGTACAACCTGTTACTGCAGGCTTGTAATTTAACATCATTTTCGGGACATAAAGTGTTGCAAGAGGTCAATGGGCAGGGGGAAGATGATGGTGGAGTTCCTCTCGGCTGAGATGGTGTTGAGGGTTTGGAGATAGCGGAGCTGGAGAGCTGAAGGTGACTCTGCAATTACCAGAGAGGCCTCCTTTAAGGCCCGTGACGCGTTCATCTCTCCCTCTGCTGCTATCACCTTTAAAAAACAACACAACACACAGGAGGACTGATATATCAATTTCATCATGCATCCAGGACACCCTCTGCTAGGATTATACTTAGCAAAAGTATGCATCTATTTATCATAATTAAAAATTAACATATTGATTGTTTATCACCTACAAATGCAAAGATTACACTCTAATATTGTGTACCAGGAGCTTTAACACTACTATTGTTTTACTGTCAAGACCAAAGCCTTCTACATTATTCATGTGTGGCTGTCAGGGGAGAAGGGGATAGAAACTTTAGTAGTGCTCATCATCCCGCCCAGCATATCCTTTTAAACTTCCCATCATCTCCCCAATTACTATATCACATTACCAAATTGCATATACTGGGGGAATGGAAGAGGTTGCGTTGGACTTTTTGGGCTAATCAGACGGTTGCGAGGTCAAATTCCAGCAGTGACAAGCTGCCATGGTTTAGTTCTTGACCGAGAAACTTAACCCTCATCTGCCCAACTGTCTCAATTCTAGATGGCTTTGAGTAAAAGTGTTTGCCAAATGAACAAATGTAAATTTTGTAAATAGGTTTGCATATATTTAAGCACGTATTTTTAGTAAGCAGAAAGATTATCTGTCAATAGAGTAAAACATTTCAAACTAGTGTTGAGTATTAATGTCTAAAAATAGAATGACTAGTTTTGGTTTATTTATGTTTACCATTTATTGCATACCTATGTTATAATAAGTATAAAATACATTTTGTCTACATGCAAGGCTAAACTTATTTTTTCAGTTCAAAGGAAGATTGAAATATATGATTGAAAGCTTTAAAAATTGAAATGTCTTCTGTATTCCATTGCTAACATTATTTTTGCACTAATGTTTCAAAATAAGAATGGGAATGTATATAGACGATAAGTTTCCCTTATTAGTTTTAAAGAGGCATCCTGCTCTTCCAAAGCTCTGGGTACTCGGGACTGATGATAAAACTCACCTTAGCACGAGCCTCTCTGGAGGCTTCAGCCTCAGCTGCCATGGCTCTCTGGAGCTGAAGCGGGAGTTTCACGTCTTTAATCTCCACCCGCTCCACCTTGATACCCCACGGATGTGTGGCCTCGTCTAGGGCAAGCTGCCGGTAAGACAGCATACAGACATGAAGTTAGCACATAGCACAGATAGCACATAGACAAGAAGGGTAATGTAGCCTGAACGCCATTCATCAGATTTTAATAATCCAGACAAATAATCTAACAATTGTATATACAACAAAAGCATTTGTTTTCCATACTGTCACTTACTTGCTTAAGCCCTGTGTTTTATTCACAGCGAGATGTATTTTAAATGATTTTTGGGTATTTTTACATCTAAACAAATTCATTTTAAATGTCTTTTTTGCTAAAAAAAAAGAAAAAAAAAAAGGATCAGAAACAACAGTCTCTGGCATTTACTCAGCATGTTGGGGGAAAAATGAGAATAAACAGACTGGTTCAAGTTGACAGGGAGACTATTATAACTCAAATAACAACTCTTTACAACTGTGGTAAACAGAAAAGCGTCTCAGAACGCAAAACGTTTCAAAACTTTCGTCGGCTGTGCTACAGCAGCAGAAGACCTCATAGGTTTCCGCACCTATCACAACGTGTGTATGAAAAACCAAGCAGTTATTGAAATACTCAAACCATACCACCTGGCAACAACAACTATACCACGGTCAAAGTCAATAAGATCACACATTTTCTCCATTCTGATGTTTAATGTAAATATTAACTGAAGCTCTTCGACTGTATCTCTATGATTTTCTGCATTGTGTTGCTTCCACTTATTGAATGCCTTATTTCCTTACTGGGAAATCTCTGAATGTACAGGTGTTCCTATTAAAGTGGCCAGTGAGTGTGGTGGGTCTGCTATAAATGACATTCATCGTTGAGACATCATGTTCTCCAAACCTGCATGCTATGGGAGATGCCCTCTCTGTCTGACAGCACCTCTGACAGGTTTTTAGTGCCCAGGACATTCCTCAGTGTGGTCTGGGCCAGCAGGCGAGTCGCATCGTCGGCATTTCTCACATTAGCTACAGACAAGATGGGGTCACTGACCCGGAAGTAAACCACACCGTCTACACACACTGTGACCGAGTCCTTTGTCAGAATCTGTGCTCAGAGAAAAGATGCATGTTGTTTAGGGAGATCGAAGCCAATCTAGGCTTCAGATCTGAGACTTAAATTGGAGTCCAAACATCACGGTACCTCTTGAGGAGGAATTTCAAATGTCTTGGATCTCAAGTCTACCTTCGTAAAAGTATCAACACATGGCACCACAAAAAATATTCCTGCAGGACAGCGGGAACAAAAAAAGGTAAAACTTGTTCAGGTTATTTGCTATGCCATGTATCCAGGCTTACAGGGAAATTAGACATTCATGAACTCCTAAAAGATTCATTACATTATGAGCACTATTTCATAAACTGAAGGTGCTGGAATACCTGGTCCTTTTGGTTTCCTGTCAATGATGCGACCCAAACGAAAGATCACAGCCCTCTCATACTCCTGAACAAGCTAAATTAGGAAGAGAGAATAACATTTAGAAAATTACATAGCTTTAACCCAATTTTCTCTCAAGTTCATTGTGAATTTCTTTCCATATTTTCCAGGCCCTCGATTGCATCTAAATAGCATCCAAAATGCTGAAGCCATCCCAACCGTTAAAAGTTTCCCACACAGAGAGTAGGAACAACTGTCTTGGACTCACTCTACACACCGTTGTGTAATCACTGAGATTCCAACATTCAGAAAATGACAGTTGTTAGGTATTACAATCCAACTGTAGCCTATAAGTTTCATTTTAGATCTTAAACATACCTTGATGCACATGAATACGGTGACAGGAAACAGTGTTATGGTGAAAATCATAGAGATGAAGATAAGAATCCAGCCGCAGAAACCCAAAGAACGGGGACCGTCATCTGATGAGGAGAGAAAGAGGCTTAAAATTGTTTCATTGATTAAGGACATGGGCTACACTCCCAAATACAATTATACCATTGTTCTCCTGTTGCTAAGGTTCAGTAAACAACTCCTGAACGGTATCATTTAAAATGCTTTTAGTCATCATTAACATTGTTGTATGCCGGTTAATTCATGCAGCCATGGTTATCCTGTTAGGTACAGTATCACTGCCTATATCTGTTGCTGTACACCATACTGTAACATGGTGATTTCACAGCTTTTATATGTTTCCATAGTGTAGTGCATTCATGTGGAAAACAGCATGGACTGGGTTACGGCATACACACAGTTGAGGTAATCCCACTCACTAAATAATGCTAACTAATCCCATCCACTATTTTTTAGCTTTATCTGCCTAGCAAATTTTCCAATAAACCTAGTTGGTTCATATTTGAAAATGTAAAGCATACAAATTATTTAAACCACAGAGACACTGACCAGATATTCAGTATGAGATATTCAATTATTAGCCTGAGACCTTCCACCTATGAGAAAATGTCCACAATTAGAGACAGTGGTTTCAGTGGGTATGGAAGGTCTTTCCATGAAAACACAACAGGCCAAACCTTTTTACAAAATTTAACATCCAGGTTTTATCAGATAGCTTATTAATATAATTAATGTTATTATTATTATTATTAAGGATGTTAATTCTGTGGACTGCTAAACCATCCGTGGTCTGAGGCAGCTTCCTGGGTTGTCCCATTGTGAAGATGTGGATACACCTAATGAAACTAATATACATCTATAATGAAACATAAGATCTGGCAAGTTGTCTAATCTGCAGATTTCTTAATGAATACTACAGTACATGCAATCATTAAAAATCTTACGATCCCTTTTCCTTTCCCTTCAGAAAATACTGCCCTAGACATTACTAATTCTATTTGGCAAGCATGACCATGCAAGTTTCCCAGACCTCACGCTGCAGAAAACCTTGCACCTCATTTTGTTTAGGATTAATTTCCATCATAAAGGTGGACTAAAGTTTCCCCTTTCTATTATTAAAATGAGCTACTGTGGAAAAACAGACACCTCAGTCGATTTACTGTTGCCTGTCTGATATCACAGATAATCTTTTCATACAGATATACTGGTACATTTTATATAGATATACCTTGTATAATGGGTATTACGCTGTCAGACTTGCTGTCCATTATTTCCCTGTCGATCTTGTTTTTGTTCATCATGTCCACAGAAGTCATTCTCTTGTGTTTGGAGCAGGTGGCATGGTGTGTATGAGGGTACGTCACGTCGGGGCTTCCAGGAAAAGGGTGGGGTTTATATCTTAGTTATGCATCACGTGACACGCACACACACCCACAATCACTCACACACACACACACACACACAGAGTGAGAGAGAGAGAGAGAGAGAGAGAGAGAGAGAGAGAGAGACAGAGAGAGAGAGCAAGCAGTGAACTGGGTGGAACTCAATATTTTGGCCTGTTATATAATGGGCAAAATAGAGGCTACTTATTGTATACTGCTCTCAGCAAAGCTTTCAAGATAAATAATGGATTTCGTAAACAATAGTGATTACCACATGATTGCAAACTGAATGTCTGCCTTTGTGAGCCAATATTACATGAAATCTTACTCATTTCAAATTTAAGAAGTTATACAAACTGCAGGATAAGATACAAATTGTTTCATAAACACTGGAAAAAGTAATACAATTTATAAAATGTATAAAAAAAAGTTCTGTGTCTTTCGTGGACTCTATGATCATGCATGGCAGATTATTATCTCTGGGTTCAAGCATCATCTCAGTTATAGTATTTCTGAGATCCCCTTGTCATCAGGCCGTTCTGTTGAAATGTTGCTGTATAATTCTTATGGTGGTCACGAATGGAAAGAGCACATTCGACAAACAGTGAGCAGTTCATGAGGATGTCTGGTTTGAAAGAATGAGTGCAAAAAGGGAGGATGGTTAATGGACCAAAAGAGAGGGGAAGTAAGGGTGGCTGGTACAGTTCAAACAGGAAAAAAAAAAACGTTGTTTTTTTTTACATTCTACAATTATTATCTGCAATGAAGACCTGAAGTGACATAGCCTCTTACACACCATGCCATCTGCTCCAAACACAAGAGAATGACTTCTGTGGACATGAAGTTACTCTAACATTTAACTTAACTTTAGTTTAACTTAAATTTACTAAATCATTGCTTTACCAAGCTTAGATAAAAAAAAGGACCAAAGCAAAGATATTCTCTGCTTTCAAACTCCAATATGGCTTGCGCAGTCTTGCTGTGCTTTATGGCCATGTTACTTAGCTGCACACGTAACAGATTTGCCAAAGATTTGATTGATTTGTTTGTTTGTTTGCAATAACTTTGTCGCTGAAAATCTGACTGGCTAATTGTATTTCACGTTTCAAGTTGTTACTACATTATTTTAGCATAATGCTTGTACAAACCACATGCTTTTTCTGTTTTTTACTACTACTACTACTACTACTACTACTACTACTAATAATAATAATAATAATAATAATAATAATATTTTCTATACAGATTCATATCCAATGGTCATAAGTTTGGACATGGACAAATTTGTGGACACCTGATCACAACAGGTATGTGCTGGTAGAATAGTCCATTCCAGATTTAGCCACCTTTTACTATTATAATAATCTCCACTCTTCTGGGAAGGCTTTACACTAGATTTTGGAGTATGGCTGAGGGATTAGTGGCTCTTTATCCATAAGAGTATTAGTGAGGTCAGATGTAAAGCAAAGTATCTTGGGTTCAGTCAGCGTTCCAGTTCATCCCATTGGTGTTGAGCTCAGAGCCCTGAGCAGGACACTCGAGTTCTTCCCCACCAACCGTGGGAAACCATGGAGTCTTCATGGTGCTGGCCTTGTGAGCAGGGATACTGTCATGCTGGAACAGTAAATACTGTAACAGCCTCTTAGCACCACTTATAATGCTACAGCATACAATGACATCCCAAACAATTGTGTGCTTCCAACTTCATGGATATTTGGGGATGTACCACATACTGGTGTCATGGTCAGGTGTCAATTTCTTTGCTCAACTGGCTGACCTGTCTGCGTCACCCCTGCCACTGCAGAGTGGATACTGTGCTGAGGTCTGTAACAAAAATACCAACCAACGACCCAGATCCCAGTGTAAAAACTGTAGCTCCAGAACTGTTTCTCTGACCGACAAACACACCTGAATGTACTTCTTCACCGGATGGCAATGCAGTAACCCCCAAAACTCCTATTGCTCTGGGTGTCTCTCCACCCAGCCTCGGACCTCTTCATCACCTGACATTAACGCAGCATCCAGGGCTAATGTTGCTGCCATTAATCTCACTCCATCTAACATGGGTCCTGCTGAGGTAGGATCTGCAGCACATCAGAGTAAGTGTATTACTGGGTTCATCAACTCTGTCTGCTCCTCCAAGGCACATTCAGATTTTCATTCTGATGTTATCCTGTGTTCTTTGTTTTTGTGAGAATTAAATCAGTAATTTTAATCTTTTAGTGACACAAATTATGGATGACATTGCACCAATTAAGACTAGAGTAATTACTGAAGAAAACAAAAACACACTGGAGGAACGAGGAAAGAGTGAGGGCTCCGAAAAGAACTTGCCACAAATCTGAACACAGATAACTTAAGACCAACTTGAAGGCTGATTATAATATTTATAAGGATATGCATATTAAATATAACAAAGAAATTAAAAAAAGCCAGACATCTCCACTTATCTAGAATTATTGCTGAGAATTTGAACAATTCTAAGGTTCTGTTTGGCACAATATATTTATATATACAAACTTGCTAATCCCCATAGACCAAATACCTGCTGAGCTTCACTCTTCAGAAAAATTAAATGCAATCTTCGCTTTATATTTTAAACATAACACTTCTAATATGAGCAATAATACTGTGGCCTGTGTTAGTGCATATGACTGTTCTTCAACTCAATACCATTCTGTGCAAATACCTTGCAATTTCAGCCTAATTTATTGTCGTGAATTACAAAAATTGGTGCAACATTTAAGCCCTCCTACATGTGCCTTTGACCCAATGCCTACTATTCTGTTAAAAAAAAATGCTTACAGTTGTTTGGCATATGATGTCCTTGATATCATTGATACTTCCCTATTCTCTAGAATCTTCCCCAAAACTCAGACATGCTATTGTTACACCACTGCGGAGAAAAAAAGTCATCTTTACCCTTTTGCTTCTGAGAACTACAGGCCAATCTCTAGCCTTCCCTTTCTGGGAAAGATAGTAAAAAGGGTATGTGTCTTATAATTGTTTGATGTTTACCGGTATATTGCTTTTAGATCTGATCACAGTACAGAAACTGCCGTGACTAGAGTTTAAAAAGATTTGAAAATTAACTCAGATAACCGAGAAATCTCGTTTGTTGTACTTTTTTCAACCTCAGTGCAGCTTACAACCATACTATCCTTCTTAAGTGGTCCTTCTTGGAGTCACAGTTTTTAGCTGGCACTCTTCTTATCTTACTGGAACATTCTGATATTCCATATAGGGTCCCTCAGGGGTCAAGTCCTGGTCCTCTTTTATTTATTTTGTATATTCTCCCACTTGGGTCAATTATTCAGCGCTATAACAGTTCATATCAGCCTTATGCTGATGACACACAGTTATACATATGTGTTTTAGTCTATAACCACTGCCTGGTGAACAACCTCATACAAGGCATTGTTAATATTAAAATATGGATAACCCAATTGTTTTTTTTTGTTTGTTTTTTTTACAGATAAATGAGGATGAAATAGAAATTCTTTTAATAGGTTCCAAGGCTTTAAGGTATCAGATTCACTCACTGTTAACTTCCCTGTCAGTAAAAGCCTGTGAGTATTCAAAGAACCTGGGGTGTGATTTTTTTTAGGCTGTCCTTAACGTCGAGAAACGTGCAACCAACCTCTCTAAAACTTTAGTATATCTAAAGTTAGATCTTTATTCTCTGAATCAGAGTACAAAAAGCTAGTTCACTACAGACTTGATCATCGTAATGCACTTTTTGCTGGGCTGCCATACAAGATGTTAAATAAGCTTTGGTCTAACCAGAATGCTGCTGCCAGGGAATTAACTAAAAGCAAAAGATTTGTAAGCATAAATGCTATTTTAATCTCTATCCACTGACTTTCAGTAAAACAAAGAATTGATCTTAAAATATTTCTTATTGTTTTTAAATCTATGAATGGCTTACCTCCTTCCTACAATGTTGACATGCTCACAGAATACACATCACTTGGATAGCTCAGATCATCAGGTAACTCCCCACTGTGTCTAAAATTTTATTTAAGTCAGTTCAAGGTGCCACCAGTCATTATGCTCCTTGGACTTTGGAATCCCTTAATACACAAAATAAGGTCTGCTCCAACAGTAATTTTTTTAATAGACTAAAACACACA
>JAQLOM010002789.1:0-10288 GCA_030068315.1 Chrysichthys thysi | reverse complement strand
AAGATTAATCGATTAATCGAAAAATTAGTCAAAAAATCGGTCGTTAGAAAATTAGTCGTTAGTGGCAGCACTAATAAAAACATGATGGGTTTTGTTTGTTTTTGTTCCTTTTTTTTGGGAGACACTGACTGGAGACATTGGTGCTGTGAACAAGTGTAAGGCACTCAAGGTTTCACCATAGAGGTTCTATTTTGTGTTTGTTAGAATCAGGAGGCGTGACAGGATGCATGTGCAGATAAAAAGGGTAAATGATCGGGTAAAACAGGCTAGAGCAGGCAAGGCAAGGGCAGAATTCAAATAACAATAATCCAAGGTCAAAAACACGTAAAAAAAAAACAGGCAATATCAGAGGGCAGGCAAAAGACGTATACGAGTTGGCAAAACAGGTCAAACACGGAAGACAAACAGTAGAATAACGCTCAACAATAGGCTCTGAGGGCAACTAATGTCTCGCAAACTGGGTTTGTTTGCGATGGGATTATATAGTCCAGCTAAACCTAGATACACCTGTGTCTGATTAGTAATCAGGTGACATGGAGCGTGGCAGTGTCTCGGCCATGTTGTCTGAGCGCAAGTGCTCATGGGAATTGATGTCCTCTCGGTTCGCTGCGCTGTCCGAGTTTGTGACAGAACCCCCCCCTCCCCCAAGGAGCTCACTCCGGGAGCGAGTCTCTTACGTGGTCGGCCTCTTGGCCGAGGCTCTGGCTGCTCAGGGTGTCTGGCGTGAAAGTCTTGCAACAACATGGGATCTAGGATGTCACCGGCAGGCACCCAGCATTGTTCCTCCAGACCATAACCTTCCCAGTCCACTAGATACTCCAGTCAGCCTTGTCTCCTGCGGGATCTCAGGATGTAGCTTACTGTGTAGATTCCTTCCTCTGGTCCTTCGAGTATTCCTGTCACAGGCTCCTCGGTGTTGGTAGCTTGTGGATCAGGGTGCACCGGCGAGTCTGCAGTGTCGAGGGAGCTGTAGCTCGTAGGTCACATCGTTGATCCATTGGATGATCTTAAAAGGTCCCATAAATCGGTCGTTGAGTTTTTTACATCCACGTAGTACTCTCACCTCTTGTGTACTGAGCCACACTTGATCCCCGACCTTGTACCGAGGTTCCTCACTCCTGCGTTGGTCGGCGAATCCTTTCTGCTGCTCGGCCATTCGCTGCAGCCTTTGATGAGCGCTCTCCCACACCTGTTCACTTCTATGGAACCATTCATCCACCGCCGGGGAATCCATTGTGGTTGCGTTCCACGGGAACAGGGGGGGTTGGTAGCCTAGGATGCACTGGAAAGGGGTCAAGTTAGTGGCTGTCTTGCGTAGAGAGTTTTGAGCATATTCAACCCACGGGATGCATCAATGCCAGTCCGTTTGATTTTGTGAGCAGAATGTACGAAGGTAACAACTCACATCCTGCTTGCTTCGCTCTACTTGCCCATTGGCTTGAGGGTGATATCCAGAGGTAAGACTTACGGTTACACCCAACTTTTCCATAATTGCCAACCAAACCCGGGAAGTGAACTGGGGGCCTCGGTCACTCACGAGGTCCTCTGGAATGCCGTAGTGTCTGAATACCTGTGTGAATAATAGTTCGGCCAGAGAAAATGCAGTGGGAAGTGACGGTAGTGGAATTAGTTTGATCGCCTTAGAAAATCTATCAACTATATTTACTATGGTGTTCATGTTGTCGGAGTTGGAAAGATCGGTGATGAAGTCGATGGATAGGTGTGACCAGGGGTGTTGAGGTATGGGAAGTAGTATTATTTTTCCGACAGGGATGGTGCGCGGAATGTTGGCCTTGGCACAAGCTGTGCATGATGCTACATACCTTTGAACTTCTTCTCTCATCTGCGGCCACCAGTATTTACCACAGAGCAATTCGAGAGTTCGGTTCACTCTTGGATGTCCTGTTCCTGGGCTAGTGTGAGCCCACATAGTCAGTTTGCCTCGTTGGTTAGAAGGTACAAAAGTTTTACCTGCAGGACATGATTCTGGAACAGTCTCGGATGACTTCTCCGTAATTTCCTGGTCGATCTTCCACTCGATGGTGTTTACCCAACACCTAACGGGTAGGATGGTGGTTGGCTTTTCCTCCTCCTTTTCTCGTGAGTACATCCGGAATAGTGCATCTGCCTTGGCTTTCTTTGACCCTGGTTGATAGGACACAGTAAAATTAAAACGTTCAAAAAATAATGCCCACCTGGCTTGTCGGGGGTTCAGTCTCTTAGCCTTATTCAGATGGTCCAAATTCTTATGGTCTGTCAGCACAACAAATGGATGTTCAGCTCCCTCCAGCCAATGTCTCCATTCCTCTAATGCTAATTTCATAGCCAGCAGCTCTCTGTCCCCACGTCGTAATTGCGTTCAGCTGAGGATAGTTTTTTCGAGAAAAATGCCACCGGATGCATCTTTGGCTTGTCCCCGAAGCATTGTGATAACACAGCTCCTACACCTGTGTCGGATGCGTCTACCTCCACCACGAAAGGTTTACTTGGGTCAGGATGCTGCAGTATCGGGGCTGAGGTGAAGGCCTCCTTCAACCTGTTAAACGCCCTGGTAGCTGTTTCATTCCAGGTTAATGAACGTCCTCCTTTTTTGAGCAGTGTGGTTAGAGGTGCTGCAATGCTGCTGAAGTTTCTGATGAATCTTCTGTAGAAGTTGGCGAACCCCAGAAAGTGCTGTAATTCCTTTACCATTTGTGGTTTAGCCATTCTGTAATGGCTGAAACTTTGGCTTGTTCCATCTTCACCCCCTCTGGACTGATAATATACCCCAGAAATCTAACTGTATCAACATGAAACTCACACTTTTCTCCCTTGACATACAACTGGTGTTTTCTGAATATAGTCTATACATTTCTCACGTGGTTAACATGTTCAGAGTACGACTTAGAATAGATAAGAATATCATCTATGTAGGCGATCACATACCACCCCAATGCTTCCCTCAGGACGTCATTGATGAGGCACTGGAAAACCGATGGAGCTCCAGATAGTCCATACGGCATGACCCGGTACTGGTAGTGCCCTGTAGTGGTACTGAAACCCGTCTTCCACTCATCTCCCTCCTTGATACGTATGAGGTTGTAAGCGCTGTGTAGATCAAGCTTGGTAAAAATTCGTGCCTCACATAACTGTTCTAGAGCAGCCGGTACCTAATGGCAAAGGATACGGATATTTTACTGTGATTTTGTTAAGTTCCCGGTAATCAATTCAAGGCCTCAGTCCCCCTCCTTTCTTCTTAATGAAGAAGAAAGCTGCAGAAGCGGTGTTGTCCCCTGTCCCGGCTGTAGCTCTGTTGAAGTGCTTCTTGAATATATTCCTTCATAGCTATATCCTCCTCACAAGATAAAGGATATATCCGGCCTCTCGTATGTGAGGTGCCAGGGAGCAGGTCAATGGTGCAGTCATACGACCGGTGCGGGGGTAATCCCGTGGCTTTCGTCATATTAAAAACATCAGAAAACATCTGGTATTCTCTGGGAATTTGTATTTTACCATGGGAATCAGGGCTCTCTACTGTGGTTGATGCTAGGGTAATGGTTGGCCACCTTAGACAGTTGTGATGACAGTGCTCGGACCACCGTGTGATCTCTCCATCTGTCCAAGAGATCGTTGGGTTGTGTAGACGTAACCATGGTGCTCCGGGTATAATGGGGTGTTTTGGTGTACTGATTACCAGGAATGAGATCTCCTCGAAGTGCAGACTGCTGAGTTGTAAAGTGATGGGCTTTGTGCTCTGCTGTATGGTGCCAATCCCAATGGGTCCACTGTTGATCGTGCTGATTCTAGGGGGTTTGTTGAGACCCTCTAGTGGTAGTTTAAGATTACTAGCAGTGGTCTGGTCAATGAAATTCCCTCTGGATCCCGAATCAATTAGGGCTGGAACAAAGTTCATTCGTTCTGAGTGCAATATACAAGTCATTATGATATACGGAGCTCCTGCTAGTATTGTAGGAACATTCACCCGAGGCTTCAGGTTCTCGGGATGCTGGGTGATTTCTCTCTGTGCTGCGGGTCACTACACCGGGAAATGGTGTGCCCGGCAGCTCCACAGTAGAAACAGAGCCTCTCTCATTGCCGTCTTTCGTGTTCCCTGGCAGTAAGGTGTGTAAATCCCAGCTGCATAGGCTCGGCTTCGCCAAGGTGTTCTTGATGTGAAGTGGTGGCGTGATAAACAACAAATCCTCTATCTATCAGGAGGCGTGACAGGATGCATGTGCAGGTAAAAGGGAATTTTAATAAACAAGGCAGACAAATCCAAAATGACAGGCAAGATCAAGGTCAGGTAAGGCAGGGTAAACAATCGGGTCAAACAGGCTAGAGCAGGCAAGGTAAGAGCAGAATCCAAATAACAATAATCCAAGGTCAAAACATGAATAAACAGGCAATATCAGAGGGCAGGCAAAAGATGTATACGAGTAGGCAAAACAGGTCAAACACAGAAGACAATACACAGTAGAATAACGCTCAGCATATAGGCTCTGAGGGCAACTAATTTCTTGCAAACTGGGTTTGTTTGCAATGAGATTATATAGTCCAGCTAGAGCTAAATACACCTGTGTCTGATTAGTAATCAGGTGATGTGCAGCGTGGCAGTGTCTCGGCCATGTTGTCTGAGCGCAAGTGCTCATGGGAATTGAAGTCCTCTCGGTTTGCTGCATTGTCCGAGTTTGTGACAGTGTTAAAGTACTCTGTGTATGTGTGTGTCTGTGTGTGTCTGTGTCTGTGTGTGTGTCCCAGTCCCAAGAAATCACTAATAGATTCACTCTTGGATGTTCCATTTTGAGTAAAGGGGTTTATAGCACACTCATTCACAATGATTGTGAATAAACTTTCTTTCAATTATGTGCATTATGTCTTAGAGTGATATGACAAAACTCTTTCTTGGCCATGGAGATCCGTAAACGAAGCCCGAGGACCATCAACCGGGATGAGGGAGCATACATGCTCTCACATACCTGGAGTGACATCCTGCAGGGGACGAACAGACAGCGGAAGGCGTGACCGACCTGTCAATCCAGACAGGAAGGTCACGCCTTCGGGAACATCAGCTGATAAAACATCTGTCACCAACAACATCCGGTGACACTCTGAGGAAGACGACAGTAAACATGTCAGGTAAACAAAACTAAAAATTAGATGTCTGATAAAAAAGAAAAGAAAAAGAATTTTGTCAATAAATAATGTTACACTGGAGACGATCAAAACTGGTTTTGGAGTTGAAGTCTCAGAGGAATTGTGTACTGAAGCTCTTAAAGAGTGAACAACAGCACCTCTTGTCCAAGATTGGGTTTAATTCAATTTAAGGTGGTACACTGCCTACACTTGTAGAGCTAAAGTATCTTCTTTCTATCCCAATGTACATAGCAGTTGTATCAGGTGGCATACACATGTAGCTGACCCAATACATACGTTATGGTCATGCCATAAACTGGCAGGATATTGGTCAGCAATTTTTGACGTCTGATGTTCTGGGGGTGATGTTAAAACCTTGTGCTTTAATTGCTATATTTGGTGTCCCAAATGAAGAAATGAATCTGACAAAAAAACAAAACAAAACAAAAAAAAAAAAACAATTCAGTTCCTTTTGTATCTTAATGGCATGTAAGCAATTTTACTCCAGTGGAAATCAATTATACCACCCACTGCAGCACAATGGTTACAGGAGGTGATGCTATTTTTACATTTGGAGAAGATCAAATTCACTATAAGAGGTTCTAACAAATTCCTCTCAGTGTGGGAACCTCTATTTTTATACTTTAATGGCCCCCAACCACTTCCCGTGTAGCACGTTATTATATAGCTTAATTTTAAAGGTATGGTTAGCCCCCTCTAAGTTCAGGCAACATTGTGTATTATACAAGTCTACAGAACCAATCCACCAGGCTGTGGTCTTAAACTATGAGATTACATTGTCCCCCATGAAAATGTCATTCATTTATATACTTGTTTGAATTGTAATTGTGTATATCTATTTCTTTTATAACTGTATGAGAAATTTCTTGATAGGGTACAGGGTGGGAAGGGAGGGGGTGTTTTTTGTTTGTTGAAGGTTAAAAAAAAAGCAATGTAACTATGCTAATATGTCCATGTTCATAATCTGTTTCTCAATAAAAACAATCTTAAAAAGAAGGAATAATAGGAATTATAGACATCAACAATTGCTTCTTGACTAGTTAGAATTAAATAATATTTCCACAAGGTAATACAAGTAGCAGTTTTAAATAAAGATATCAGCAATTCAGATTTCACAAATAAGACCAATTGTTATCAATTTATTGGAAATTCCAATAGTCAATATCAATTTAATTCTTACTAGTGACAAAGTTCACTGTAGACATCTACAATTGCTCATGGCATCATAAATGAAATTCCAGATATTTACAATACAATTTTGTCTGGTCAAAATAAATGATTGATATGCCACTTTGGAATTAGTAAACTTGTAAGAATGTAATTTCGGGTCGGGGAGGAGTTGCTGCCTCAAGTGGAGGAGTTTAAGTATCTCGAGGTCTTGTTCAGGAGTGATGGGAAATTGGAGAGGGAGATGGACAGACTGATAGGGGCGGCGTCTGCAGTGATGCGGACGTTGCTCCGGTCCGTTGTGGTGAAGAGAGAGCTGAGCCGTAAGGAAAAAAAAAGTTATGAAAATTAAAATCTCACTAGTGACAGTTATATTTAAGATATCTACAATTCCTTTCATAGCTAAACAAAATTAAATTGTAAATATCTAAAATAGGATGTATAGGATATATATATATACATACACACACAGTAATGTCATGGCTGACATACTCACATGAATGAGAGGAGTTCAACAGAAACGTTTATTTACATCAGGGGTCTCCAAACTTTTTCCTATTGATAGCTACTTTTAGAAAATAAAAAACACAGTGAGCCACCCCCCACCCCCCACCCCAGTGATCACGAGATTGCAATGCTGTCACTGGGCATTGCAAGCGGGGGGGCGGGGGCGGCGCTTTTTCTTTGGTTCACCGCTAATTTTGACCACTCAATCTGAAATTTTGGCCCTGCTCACCACTAGGTGGCCAGTGCAGACACGAAAACACACCATGCACTAGCCATGCTGACGGTAATCTATTATTGTACGGTAAGGCTGTGACTGGAATACGGGAATAGAGCTGGGGCACATCAAAATCATCCATTTTCTGGGACAACCTGCGTAAATCGGGATAGTTGGCAACCCCCACCCCACCCCCCGAATAAGGTAGGACCACCAGCGAGCTTTAGTGCCCTCAACGTTGCCTTAATACGGGCCTGGATACTCACTATTTAAAATGAAGCATTTCTTACTCTTTTTACTATCACACACTATTACTCACTGGCTGGAAAGTCCTGTGAAAAGGTGCTGTGGACTGTGGTGAATTCGACGTTGCATTTTTTACCAACCGCCACACTTGTAAAACACAAATCTGTTTCCCAGTTATCTTCCGCTAGCCTGCTAACACAGCGAAACACAGCTAACACAACATCTCTGGTAACATCACTGAATTTATGAAGGACAGTATCAATAACCAATCAAATTAGACAACAGCATAACGGTATACCTGATTGGCAAATAATCATTTTATGTCAGCAGGGGGCGGGATAACTGTGAATGAGGATTGGCTCACCAAGTGACCAATGACATTTGTGTTTTATGAAAATCTCTTTGCTCAGCCTTTTGCGAGCTACCCAGAAGGGGGCAGCAACCGACTGGTAGCTCACGAGCGACACATTGAAGACCCCTGATTTAGATAAACCAAACAAAACACTGCAGTGTAGGGCACATGTGTCAAGCTGATCTATAAAAGGGCCGCTGTGGGTGCAGGTTTTCATTCCAACCAAGCAGGAGCCACACCTGATTACACCAGTTTAATCAGTTGAGATTGGCTTTCAGTTACTCAGGTGTGAGTTGTGCTTGGTTGGAATGAACCCGCACCCACAGTGGAACTTTTATGGACCAGCTTGACACCCCTGGTGTAGGGAATAGCTCTTGTGGCAGGTGTTCATCGGTAGGAGACGATGAGCTACGAGAAAAGACAGTCAGAGTACAAACGAGAGCTAAGTAACACACACTTGCATGTAGATAGAACGGTGACTGGACAAGTGCCTATGGGGCGATTGGAATTATATAGTGTGTAAGTGAATAAGGAACAGCTGTGAGTGACTGAGCAATCGAGAGTATGTGTGTAGCGGAGGTGCGAAAGGGAAAACCCGGCTAGTACTCCGGGGATGCGGAGCGCTGAGCGGCGGGCAGGTCGCTCGCTGACCTGACATGTAATTCCCTGCAATACCGCGGTTCACCTCTTGTAGGTTCTCTTCATCGCAGATTTTCAAATTTTGATTCGCGGATTTTGTTTGGCTTTTGCAGGACTCTGGAATAAAAAAATCATTTTAAAAAATGTTCATTCAAACAATAAAAGAACATTAAACTCGAAATAAAACAGTATGCACTGTATTTCATCGGCGGATAGAAAGTGAAAGTGGCTGTGTAAGCTTGTGAACAGGAAGTGACCTCACTGGCAGTAAGTACACATGTAGAAGTTTATATGTTGCTAAAATGACATATGTTTAAGAGCACAGGACGTGTTTATAAGAGTGTGGGAAGGGTTAATAAGAGAGTGGGAATGGTTTATAAAGCCTTTCACGGGAGGCGGGGGATTACTGTGTGTGTGTGTGTGTGTGTGTGTGTGTGTGTGTGTGTGTGTGTGTGTGTGTGTGTGTGTGTATTTGTAAGGAGGGGGAGCCCAAATGAAGAGCTCCCCCTCCTTACAAAAGCCAATTTAAACACTGGTCTGAATCAACCCGCCCCTCAAAAACTAATTTATGATTATAAAAACCATCTTAATATGCAGAAATACAGTATAAAGAGCCAATGCATTGCAGGTAGATAACTCCTGTAGCCACAATAAATGCCTTTCTTGAATAGACAAACCAGGGGTGAACAAGTTCTACAGCCATGACACATAAAAACATTAATAATTTCCTCATAAACTTGCAATATTATTTGGGGAAATTGCAACATTTTACTCACCAAAACTGAGGATTATTTGTACACAAAATCCATCTTCCTCTCTTTCCTCAAAAACATTTCTCTTTTTCCTCAAAATAGCTTTAACACCATCCTATCCAATCAATGGGTCTGAATACGGTGACGTTGCCTACGCCTGCTAGAAGGTCCTAGTGACTCCAACTCAAAACCTGATTGGATTTTGAAGGCCTCCGAGCAGAGTTCCGTTAGTAGAACCCTGGCTGACAACAAATGATGGCTGTAATGTGATTGGTTAATGCGGAAATACATGTCTGGAAGCAGCACAACTATCGGAAAAGCTCTGAAAAGAAGGAGAGACTGTTTGGAATTATTTAATAAGTATTCATCGACAAAATATCATTAAGATCAGTTTGTGATTCAGATGTTTTTTTTAGGCCAGCAGAGAAGGCCTTGAAGGCCCTGACGGCCCGCCACTGATTATATATACTGTATATATAATGTCTGTTTTGATATGTGGAAATTCAATTATAGATAGCTGCAACTGGTATTCTCATTAGTGACGAAGGAATTCTCATTAGTGACAAAAGAATCAATATTCAAATAAGAAATATCTGTACAGCAAATTTTGACTATTTGAAATTTTTACATGTGGAAATATATAACATGTCTTTTTTCTTTTTCTTTTTTTTTTTAAACCTGTCCTGTCCGGCACTTTAGCAATCAGAATGGTGGTCTGAATGCTTTGTTGCGCCAAGCACATTTACTTTGCCAAGAGGAGCATTTTAGACTCATTATAGACTCTTCTTGTTGATATTTTTCATTTATTTCTTTCTTTATTTTTGTCATTGTTTTCAATGTAAATATTATGCCGGAGCTGGGGGAAAGAAGAGAAAAGGAGAAAACAGGGAGGGGCACAAAACAGCAAGGAACAGAACACAAACAGAAAAGTACAATCGATTACCAACTGCTGCACCTGCAAACAAAACAAAAACAAACAAACAAAAGGCAGAGGAAATGCACAGATATAACATGCCAATTGTATTCTAGATATCTTGAATTTGCATTTTAACATGTCCAAATCACATTTTGGGCGGCACGGTGGCTGAGTGGTTAGCACTGTCGCCTCACAGTGAGAAGGTCCTGGGTTCGAGTCCCGGGTTCGGCACGGGTGCCATTCTATGTGGAGTTTGCATGTTCTCCCCGTGTTTGTGTGGGTTTCCACTGGGTACTCCGGTTTCCTCCCACAGTCCAAAGACATGCACAGAGGGGATTAGGCTAATTGGTGACTCTAAATTG
>JAQLOM010002687.1:0-10293 GCA_030068315.1 Chrysichthys thysi | reverse complement strand
TTCCACTTTCTTGGGACCCGTAATGAAGCTTATAGAGCAAAAATGCAGAGAAACACAAGGAAAAAATGCGTCGAACACGTTCACACCAGGAGTGCTCGACCTTGAATGTTTGTGGCGTGAAGCGTGGGTCAGCTTCCTGTACGTCGGTCAAGGATTTGTTCGTCGGCCGGTTCAAAATCTGTTCGGGAATTTAGTTCGTATGTCGTCGATTTGTTCGCCATCTGGCGTGCTCGCAAGCCGAGGGTCCACCGTATCATATTTCGCTTCTGTTACTAGATCTCCTTAAGTCCTACATAATGGGGCTTTAACAGCAAATAATCTGATGTGGACACCAAATAATGAAACCTCACATTGATGTGTATTCCTCTTCTTCTTTTTTCTTTTTTTTTTTTTAACAGAGCTTTCACGAGAAATCAATTCGAGTGTACATGTGTGTGTGTGTGTGTGTGTGTGTGTGTTTGCGTGTGTGTGTGTCGTACAGCCCTGTCGGCTCTATCTGTTGAATCCAGTACTCATGTCTCTGTAATGGAAAGTGACACTTACAAATACAGTCATTATAGACAATCAAAGGGGGGTAATGTTTGGTTTAAACTGTCCTGTCAGCACATTAAACAGGGTGGACAGTAAGCTCGGGATAAATGAGCCACAAATTCCCGACTCCTACCAGACACTGATTTGGATCCTACATAGCTGCTTGAAATGTACAAGATCGGCATTATGAAAAGAGAAAAGAGAAGGGGGCGGGAAACGCCACAGGAAGTAAACAGGACCCCCAGGACGTGCGTTTTAGCAGATGTGCCGAAGCAACATTGACGTCTTAACTGATGAAGAAAAACACAAAATCAATGTCGTCGTAACGGCCATCTGACTCCCAATAACGGTTTCACACCGCAGCTGATCGAGTGCCGGATAAACGATAAGAGAACACTTGACATCCTCTCATCACCTTGTTTATTACAGTACCCAGTGCGGAGCGCGAAAGCTAATCGATAAAGTTAGATCTCAGAATTTAGGTGCAAGCATCGAGACCCGGGATTTCCTTCCTGTATGAACGGATCCGCCCTACGCCTGAGTTCACTTTCTGTAAAACGCAGATTCAGTTCAATTTACTCGTAAGGCGTTTTTTTTTTTTTTTTTTTGGTTTTATTAACTGGTAACGTCTTGTTATTTCCCAGTACGCATTAAACAAACAACAACCCATCAAATCAGGATTCTCCTTAATCCAGCGTCACGTGCTTTCCTGGCTCCAGGTGTCGAGAGTCGAGTAATCTCATTAATGGCATTTGTTAATTGGTGTGCTAAACGGTGTGCTGCCTTATCAGAGTATGAGTGTGAAAGCCGAGAATCACGTTACCACATCAGGGGCTGAAAATGCCTGGGTAATCAATCGATATTCGTGTAATGACCGAAAGCTGGTGCTTTAACGGAATAAACCTTCAGGGTACGATGTTTACTCTTCTGCTTAAAGACTGAACCAAAAATCTATATCACTCGCCACATTTAAAAACAATAACCCAACCCACTACGATTATATTCCACCCAGGACTCATTAGGCAAACGTACACGAGGAGCTCATCGTAGAGTCACCGTTTGAGATAACGAGATATCCGTATAATTACCAAGCCCTTAATTCATTACTCTTTATGGTATATTGGATTTTGCACTGCGTCTCTTTCCTTCCGTGCAACTGAATAGACAGGTGACAAATGAAGCCATAATATGGAAGCCATTTTGCAGGCATGGTCCGGGTCCGCTTGTGCCTTTGGGAGCAGCCTCACTGCGAATCGATACAAATTTCTTGTGAAATATCTTCTGACGGACATGTGGGGTTTTTTTTTTTCATCCACAGGACACAAGGGCTCACTAATTAGTTTGATACGGATGAAAAGGATGTTAATCCTATGCTATGGGCTACAAAGTCATCAAATCTCAAACCGGATACAACCCGAGTTCCAGAAAAGTTAGGATGTTTTTAAAGTTAAATACAATGAAAACGAGATGACTTTGCAATCACATGAGCTAATATTTTACTCACAACAGAACATAGATACCACAGCAAATGTTCAAACTGGGAAATTGTACACCTCGATCTGCTACGTGAGCACATTTCAAATTTGATGCTTGCTACAGGTGGCAAAAAAGTTGGCGTGGGGGAAACAAATGGCTGAAAAAGCAAGAAAGTTTCACCTGGGAGAACATCTAGCAACTAATTGTGTTAATTGATCTCAGGTGTGTAACATGATTAGCTATAAAGGGATGTCTTAGAGGGGCAGAGTCTCTCAGGAGTAAAGATGCTATCATCAAAACACCAATTGAGGTCTTTGGTCTTCATTACAAAAGCCTTCCAAAGATACCCGCAGTACCGAGATCAGATGTTCGACATGCGTTCGGACCTGTCTATGATGGCACACGTGTCCAAGCTGATGTTCTCAAAAGCTCCCACCGTGCCCTGCTCCACTGCCACCAGGTCGGCCAGCTGATCGTCCACCTGGATGAGCTGCATGCAGCCCTGAAACGAGCGCTGTGACGGAGACGCCTGGGTCTGCAGGAAGTAACCTGTGTACGGCGAGACAAGAAACAGTCGCAGTCACATGCAATTCTAGACTTGGGGTATTTTCAAAACAAAAAGCAATCTATTACAAATTTCAGGCAAAAAAAAAAAAGAAAGAAAGAAACTAGACTAGAGAGAACATGATGGAGTGAAGCCTGGATGAACCTCTCAATCCAACAAGCTACTCAAGGCAGTAAATATTAGGAATAAATCCCACAAACACCCACAACAAGGCAAGGCAAGGCCTTCGGAGACTCTGGGACCAGCTGGTGTTTTTCTGAAAAATTTGTGCTTGAGTTGTGCAAAAAAAAAAAAAAAAAAGAAGAAGATAAAGAAGCACAAAACAATGGATAGATGATCCATTCTGGGGCTTGAAACACGACAGGAAATACACGAGACGTAAAGCTATATGAGTTGAGGACTGAAAGAAGGGCAGCAGTATAGCATCTCAACTATTAGCAGGATAAGTACGGCTATTTTAAAAAGCGCCAGCGGAATTCAGGCGATTAAAAGAGACGGCAATAGAGGGATCTTGTAGGCTGCACATGGATGACGAGGTTACTGCAGCCTGATTTGTTACAATGTTTTGGTGTGGTAATTAAGACAAATGTCGAAATGTTTCATGTGAAATTAGTGCATCATGAAGAACATCCTGGATATCGGTGTAAAGTCATTCCTGAACCTTATGCTGTCTGTTGTTTAAAACTGTCATGGCGTAGAGTTTTGCTCAGAGATCAGTAACTGATCACCAATTATAGCTGAATCCAGATGTTTACCTACAGTCATCATGGACATGCAAGTCATGGCAATATTCGGCTTTCGGTGATTTCTTCGAACTGTTCTTTTTTTGAGGAAATATGATTGTACAATAGGGGGGAAAAAACATGAATTGGTGCACAAATTTTAATTTGGGGTGTGTGTGTGTATGTGTGTGTGTGGGGGGGGGGGTTTCTGAAGACAAAAAATGTAATAAATATACATACAGCACACCCGATATTTGGTTAAGTCCCCCTTGGCAGGTTTCCTCTTGACCAGAGGCTTTTGATAGCCATCAACAAGCTTGTGGTAGATTTCTGGTCGGATATTTGACCACGCTTCTTGGAAAAGCCGATAGAGTTTGATTAAATGTGTGTTTGTCCTGGCACAGACCTGACTTTTTTGACACAGTCCACATTTCCTCAATAGGGTTGGGATCAGGACATGCTTTAATCTGAATGTTAGCTTGCTTTATCCATTCCTCAACCTTTTGTGTTTGGGGTCACTGTCCTGTTGGAACTCCCAAAAAAATGGGCAGGGCATGGGGTAGCTCAGGGGGCTAAGACATTGGCTTACTGACGGGCAGGTCGGGAGTTCTAATCCAAGCACCACCAATCTGCTGCTGGTAGGTCCTTGAGCAAGGCCCTTAACCTCAAGATGCTCAGTTATGAAAATGAGATAAAAATGTAAGTCGCTCTGTATAAGGGCATCTACCAAAAGACGGTAATGTAATTTCAATTGGGTCCAAGTTTCAACCTTTTAGCTGATGGTTTGAAAAATCTCCTAAAAAATTCTGAGGTTCTTCATTGTTCCATCCATTTTGAACAATGCACCAGTTCCACTGGCAGCAAAACAGCCCCAGAGCATGATGCTACCACCAACATGCTTCACAGTTAGTACAGTGTTCCTCTGTACCTTGGGTCATTGTGGCTAAATAACTGAATCTTTGTCTCATCTGTCCATAAAACGTTCATCCAGAAGGATTTACTGTATCTTCATCCAAAAATACCATCCAAATGGGATTTTTGGAGCAGGGTCTTCTTTCTTGGATGGCAGAAGTCGAAAATATCGTATGTCGAACAACTGTGTTGAACCACTTACCCTAGCTTAGCTCACCTTAGCCTAGTTTAACTTAGCCTACCCAGGAGTCTTTTCCTGTAGAAGACATGCTTTGGAAAGCCCACGGTAATGCACCGTACAGTATACCGTTACACAAGGTAACTCTGTGAGTTGTGGGAGAGAGTGAGGCATCACGCGAGGGGAGTGATCCAGGCATTGTCCGTGTACTTCCAGGTGTCTTCCGCATGCTTCCAGGCATCGTCCAAATGTCCGCATATGTCATATGCTGTTATGCTGGCCTGCTAGCGATGCCTGCCCGTGAATTTTAAATATTTTCTAAATATTTTACAATTTTTAGCGCATCGTAATACTCATTGTAACTTCAAAAAACCGTAAGTCGGGCCATCGTAACTCAGGGGGCGCCTGTATTGTATATTATCTTTCGGGTTTTTTTTTTTTTTAAATATATATGTTGCGCAATCATACTTCTTCAGAATAAGAACAAATCAAAGAAATCATCGAAAGCCTAACACTGCCATGGTGTTCACGTCCGTAATGACTTCGTGTAAACTTCTGCCCTCAACTGCACCGTACAGTATATGAATTTGAAGCAATCAAGGTACACATCAGTGAGTTTCCTTATACATGCACACGGTGATTATTAATCAACTCGGGAGCTTCGGCATCACACCATACTATATTACCCTTTTCACCCAAGCTGGATTTTTCATCTTTTCTTCAACCGCTCCATTAAACAATTTACAAATAAATTCCGGCTTGATAAATGAGACCCATTGATGTTTGTCCTTGGTTCCTCCATTCTGAACGACGTAATGTGGAGTATAATCTCCACACAATAACACCGAGCGCATTTTTTACGCTCGACCACGTCCTTGGTTTATAGCCATATTTAAGCATGAAAATATCCTCAGCGGCTCTCCATCATGCTCTATCTGACCTTGTGAAACCACACAAAACCACTAAAGCCACATCTCGCATAACGTCACGCAGAAAACAAAAAAAATCAAGCGTATAACATGAACATTTAAGTTTTAGTACATTCCCAACCGCGTCGACTGAAGCGTTGAGAATTATAATAAGGTGCATATAAAAGCCACCGATGCAGCTTTATCTGTCACAAACACCTGTTTCTGTTCTCGCACAGCAAAGTAATCATGAGCATACTGATAAGCATAGCGTCCAACGCACCGGGACACAGACAAGACAACCGCAGTGTATTATAATATGCTATTTTTACTCGTTACCCGCCCAACCGACGCGTGATGAAATTAGCCGGAAAAACAAACTGTCAGACCAGAGAGAACAGTCAGGAAATAAGTAGTATGGTGTGTTGGAATGAAAACGGTGCTGGAATTTATTACAATTGGTTTAATGGGAGAGGAGGACACGTTGCACATGAGCTCCAGATAGGATGAAGGACTGTTCGTTAGCTGCAAAGAGAGAAATCGGTGATTTGTGACGCCGTGCTTGATGTCACTGCGGCTCTGATTGGACAGTGCCCTAGATTTGAGGAATATACTTAATTAAATCTGATTCTCTGAGGGACTCATTTGAATTAGTCTGTAAGCAGAAAAAAGGCCCAAATCCACTACAGTACGTATGGCCTTGCTTGGACATCATTGGGAAAAATACCGAGAAATGGGCTTCAGAATTAACCATAAGTCTATAATTTTTAATTTTTTTTAATTATTAGTGATCACCACACGTGAAACACACCACAGCACAGCATAGCGTGACACAGTGAAATTACTTCTCTGCATTTGACCCATTCAACAAGTGAAGCAGGGGGCAGCTAAACAGCGCAGCGTCCGGGGAGACGGTACGTTGCTCAGGGAACCTCAATGTACATTGTTGGTCCTGGGCCTTGAACCCACAACTTTCCAATTGAAGGACCATTGTCCCGACCGCTAGACTACGACTGTCCCGACCGCTAGGCTACGACTATCCCGACCGCTAGACTACGACTGTCCCGACCGCTAGGCTACGACTGTCCCGACCGCTAGGCTACCACTGCCCCGACCGCTAGGCTACGACTGCCCCGACCGCTAGACTACGACTGTCCCGACCGCTAGACTACGACTGTCCCGACCGCTAGGCTACCACTTCCCCGACCGCTAGGCTACGACTGCCCCGACCGCTAGACTACGACTGTCCCGACCGCTAGGCTACGACTGTCCCGACCGCTAGGCTACCACTACCGCACTCACTGGCCACACTGGATTTCTGTTGTAAGCCATTCAGCGACTTAAGTTAATAAAATAATGGCAATATTTACAGCAGAAATTGTTTTTAACTGTTCCCCCACCCACGTTTACCATAAATATGTTTTACAGTTGTTTACTGTAAATTTTTCTTTTCTGGCAACCCAAGCTGATGATAAATTACCGTAAAAATGACAGCGCACACAGGAAATTGGCTCAGCAGAGCAGTCTAAAGTGAGTAGAACAAAGCACTATGCAACCTATTGAACCTAATTTTACATCAATTAATTAATTCATTCATTCATTTTCCACACCATTTAATCCTGTTCAGGGTTGCAGGGGGAACCTGGAGCCAATCCCAGCTGACTTTGGGCGAGAGGCGGGGTTACACCCTGGGCAGGTCACCAAGCCATCGCAGGGTGACACACAGAGACAGACAACCATTCACACTCACATTCACACCTACGGGTAATTTAGAGTCGCCATTTAGCCTAATCCCCTCTGTGCATGTCTTTGGACTGTGGGAGGAAACCGTAGTACCTGGAGGAAACCTACATGGACACGGGGAGGACATGCAAACTCCACACTGAAAGGCTGCCCAGGTCGACCCCGCCCTATTATTATTATTGTTATTATTATTATTGGTGGTGGTGGTGGTGTTGTTGTTGTGCTTTTATCATAATCACATTCCATAGCAATGATCAGAAAAAAGGCAGGCAGGCATCATAGAGAGAGCTCTATTGAACACTATTGATCAATTAAACACCATTGAACTACTGTTGCGCCACTACAGTAGCCCCCGAACGGACAAATCTGCATTTTTGCAAAAGTGCATTCCGCGTTTTGTGTTTTTCCAAGTGGCAGAGTGGAATCCAAAAGAATGCAACAGAAAGATGACAGAAGAAAAAAAAAGGAAGACAAGGAAGATGAAATAAGAGGAATCAGTGTTTGCTAACATTTTTGAGAATCCGATTTTGGATGATCATGCTTATTATATAGCATGGTAGAAGTAAGGGAGTGTGAATGTAAGTACACTACGGGCATCTGACAGCCACCATGCGCTTTATGACACGCTTGGAAAGGTTGCACGAACCCTACAAAGAGGACCTTTAACAAGGATTGGGCGACAAAGCAATTCCAAGATGGCAGAGAGAAGACGTGAAAAGGAACCAAAACAAACATGAACTATAGAACTATCGGAATCACGACGCAAAGATGGGAACAACCTCCTACTCTTAGTTAAGAAATGCGCCAAGAAGACTTACACCTTATAAGCACGTCGACCAAACGAAGCCAAGATTTATTCATACCTCATGTTTACTCCCATATACGGGCGCTCCCCGAGCTACGATGGCCCGACTTACGATTTTTCGAAGTCCAGATAATGATTGTGATCCGCGGAAAAATTGTCAAATATTTAGAAAATATTTCAAATTCGTGGGCAGGCATCGCAGGCAGGCCAGCGTATCAGCGCATGGCGTACGCAGACGTTCAGACAACACCCGGAAGTACATGGCCGGCACCTGGAAGTGCGCGTACGATGCCCGGATCACTCGCCTCGCGCAGATGCCTCACTCTCTCCCGCAATTCAGAGTCACCTTATGTATCGGTGTACTGTACAGTGCATTACTGCAGGGGTGTTTGTGATTATTAATGGAACAGCTTCAGTGGTGGCTGTCTGTATCCGGAGCTCAGTATTTGTATTTCGCGGCTGGACGGAGCTCAGAGACACAGTGCGGCTGCCTACGGCACGTTTGAACCTCTCTGACAAACTCTCTCTTTTGACAGAAATGTGATTTAAATGAAATCTCGCTCCGCAGCATTAAATATCGGTCTGTTAGCAAAACAGAACACATAAAGACCTCGTAGCAGCATGGAACATGATACAAAACTCTACAAAATAAATATTAAAACAACTGAAGTTCAACTGATAACATAGCTACACATACTTTAAAGCTAAAGCAACACAACAGGACTACACAATCACTCATTTTACCACATTACAATTTATAATTCATTTTCATCGCGAGCAGCATTACACAACACGCACCTCTGCCTCAATCAGGAAGTAAACAAAGGGATAAAAACGGCAGTCTTAAAGGGACAGTACGCAGAATACACACACTTCCAAATTGCACTTTGTTCTTAAATGGGACTGTGGTCTGAAAACAAATATTTGAACTAATCAACTAAAAGGACATTTGAGATGTTGGCGAAGTTTCAAACAAACAGGAAAAACAATCAATTATAAACATATCATTTCAACCTGGTTACATAAACTAAGCTAAGCTAAGCTGAGATACCTAAGCTAGGCTAAATGGTTCAACACGGTTGTTTGACTTGCGATATTTTCGACTTATGATGAGGGTGGCCGAACGCATCTCCATTGGAACTTGAGGACCACCTGTATTAACCCATTTTTTCAGTCTTAAGTAGATTTCTTTCCTATTTTTGAGGCTTTATACAAACTGGCCCAAGTTCCCTTTATCACAAATGACTTCGTCTTTGTTACATAACAAAACTGCGTAATTCAATAAAAACATCCGTCTAGTCGTCTAAATCCTTTAAGGAGAGCTAAAGTTTGAAAGCAGGCTTTTGTGCATTTCGGCTCCAAGCATCAAAGAAAGCTATCCGTCTTTTCTCAGGTTCTTTCCAGTCCATCCAATTCTTTCATGTGTTAAAGCAGTGCAAATTAACGCCACATTTCCATTTTGCAGCTTGTTAGCAAGATCAGGTCCCACTTATTTAATCACCCACCTCCAAAGTGATACGTTCCACCAGTTGTGATTTCAATGGGTGTGATGGTCTTCACGCTCGAGGCTTCGTCTCCATCGATAGTCAGCATGGCGGAGTTTTCTTTGACCATAAAGCGAACTTCATGCCATTCTCCATCATTCAACCCCGAACCTGTAATAATAAGAACATAAGTAGGAAAAAATAACAATAAGAAATTTGATACCAATCGGTATGAAGGATGGCTAATGAAAAGATGTTTTTATCCCAAGTTTAGGTCGCTTTATACCACAGTGCGTGAAAACTCTCCAAAATGTGATTGGTTCTGATCTTTTTTTTCTCTCAAGTAACTATTCGTTCACAGGAGTAAACAAAATCCTGTTACTGGAAAATAATTAGCTACAAGATGATGGGAAGGGAAACGCACGGTTTAGACTGCATCGCAGCACCAATTTGAATTTCTCCTTGTTTCAGTTTGGCTACGCAAAAAAAAAATCGGATTCTGACTGACAGTTTTAACACAACCTTATCATGTGGTCATGTGATCTCATCAAATCTATGCATGGAATGATCCTGTTTCAAGCCCCGGATATGAGAGTCGACTGCTGTTTTATTCGCACTAATATATCTGATATGACCGCAGTACTAGAAACAAGTTTAATTCCAAGTTTCTATGAGATAACGTCTATACAGTGGACCCTCGGCTCGTGAACGCATTAGATGGCGAACAAATCGGCGTACGGGCTAAATTCCTGAACAGATTTTGTACCGACCGACGAACAAAGCCTCGACTGATGTACAGACGTTCACGTACCGCCAACCCGCGCTTTGCGGCACAAACATTCAGTTCCGGTCACGCACTCGTGGTGTGAACGTGTTCAAAACTATTTTCCCCTTGAGTTTCTCTGCATTTTTGCTCTATAAGCTTCATTACGGGTCCCAAGAAAGTGGAAATGGTAGTGAGAGTAAGAA
>JAQLOM010002657.1:0-10294 GCA_030068315.1 Chrysichthys thysi | reverse complement strand
GTCCTTCCTGTCTCCCTGTAGCGCTGTCTTAGGCGTCTCACAGTGCGGACATGGCAATTTATTGCCGTAGCCACATCCTTAATGGTACAGCTTTCTATCTACACAATTCGTGATTCTTCAAAGTGCATATTAGGAATACAGATACATGAGCATGATGCATTTTGGGTGGATTTTCCGGAGCTTTTGGGACACGCCCTGTCGGGTCTGGAGTTTCAACTAGCAAGGATGTTAAGTATGCGACCTACAGTATATATCGATTACGCACATGCTCGTTTGCTGGCGTGGCCCAGCACCTGCAGTACGTTCTTTGTATATGTGAGAATAAAGTGCCGGTGTTCTGCCTTACCTCTGTAGATTCGGATAAAATCATCCATGAAATGAATCGATATTAAGCGCCCCCTCGGTTCGCCTCAGGTTACTGAGCAGTAAAATCAGCCTGGCTTCGTCTTCTGTCTTCAGTCCTCCTGATTTATGCATGTGATTTAAATAGACACATAAAAGAAACATAGCTTTGGCATTCGTTTCTTTCAGCACGCTGTCTGTTTCATATTCAGTTTCACTCTGGGGTTCAGCGTTCATAAGAGAAACCACTGACGCTTCTATATTCGGGCCGAACCTTCCCTCCACTTCCTGCTCTGTCTTTGACCTGCATTAGCCTCACGCCTGTATGTTAGCATTTCACATCCTTGGCTAGCAGTCCACTCAATCTGGCGCAGGGTTAAAGGTCAAAGAATGGGTCAGGACAATATCCCTCTAGGCATTTTCTCAGCAAACTCTAGATCTCAGCATTGCTCAGGCTTAGCATTGCTCTTAGCTTGAGTCGACCGAAGGCAGGTATAAGAGATCGAGCTCAGAGCTGCCCAAAGTCAAAAACTTCTGAGAGCATCACACATATCGATTTATGTGTCTAAGCAAGTTCAGGCCAAAATGTTCGGCTTCTTCGACATTAGCCTTGAGCCATGTGTTAGCATTTCAAACAATTCCATCATGCAGGGATAGAGGTCAGCGTAGGGGTTGGACACTTGCACCATTCATTGGTGAATCATCCAGAAAGCGAAGCTGTTCCAAGAGCAAAATGAGACTTATTTGGAAACCTGCGAGAGGAGATGAGAATGTAAAACTATAAAGACACTGCATTTTCAACGTTAGCTTTCAAATTCCCTCGAGTTCCTCTGTCAGTACCCAGTGCTGGTTCATCTTTCTTCATTCCGTATGATCTCAGGCAGGTCCTTGGGCAAGACTTCTTCATGTTTCTACACTTGAAACATGAAAGTGACAAGAACAAAGAGAGTCCTGACTAGCTAGCATGAGAGAATATCCCTAGCTAGCTACCTCACCTAAGTTAGCTAACGAAAATCAGAACAAATTCCAATGCTAGCCATTAGAAATACCATATGGGAGACGTCGGAACCCGAGCCATCGCGCTGTCTCTACTGTCCCTGCTGCTGTATGAGGACGTGCATTGTCATGGTGCAGCGAGACTGTTTTGGACAGCGTTCCTCTTCTTTTGCTGGGAATTGCAGGTTGAAGTTCATTTCACAGCAATGTACAGGACTTTACACTGTTCAGTGTTTGTTTGTCCATGCGCTTGGAAATGCACCAGAACAGGAACCTTCATGTCCTAGAAGAACATTAAGATAAGTTTCTTGGGAGAGGACTGACTTTTAAACTTCGTCTTCGCATCATGGAGACATGCCTTGTCGTTTGTTTTCTGGGTTATCGCCGTGCAATTTAAAACTTGCCTTTACTTTTTGATTCTTCTTCTTATAAATATTTGACGACTGTCAGGAATCCACCCGAACTGAACGCGCTTCCGTGGCGCTTGAGAGAGTCGCACGAAGCGCGTTCAGTTCGGGTGGATTCCTGGCAACGACTATAAGATTTTCATCCAAGGTTTCAATCCAGGACATTTTGTTTCACAGATTTGAGTTTTCCATATGTTCCCAAACTATATTATTTACCTGCAAACAAACACGTTTTGGTTTTTATATCTCACGTGATGTACCTGAAGTCGTTGGAAGGATAACGAATGCACAGAACTGACTTGCCTTTCTAAGAAGAAAATGAAAGGCCAAGTCACCCTGCAGTAACAAAACACACACTCATGACTTTAGCCTGCAGGTGGGTATTTACTGTATGCTAGCTAGGTAAGTTAGCCAGATTAAAAAAACAAATGATTCATATGCACATTTTGCAATTTACATAAGGAATATTGAACATTTTAAAACACCAGTTTTAAGACTTCTAGAGGAAAATCCATTCGTTTTCTTTTGTTGTTATTTTTCTGCAGGTGTATGCTAATGCATTCTAGTTGAAGACAGATGATATCATACTCCTTACCTCCTGTTACTTTGGCTACAGTGGTATTAATTTGTAATATAATTTTTTTAAATTTACTCAGATCTAAAGAGTTAAATTCAGCTGGTGTCAAACTTGAAACAAACATTTTACGATTTTTTAGTGCAGATTTTATACTGTAAAAAGGAGCCTTTTTTCCATTTTTGTCCAAAAACAGTTTGCCTCCTGTGTTTCAGTGCTGCTCTAAACAATTTACACCACTGACATCATGTAAAAGTACCGAACAAGCAGAACGCACTCACTCTAGTGATTTCTTTTTTACGTTTATTTCGAACAGTGAACTGACCTGTATTGATATTTCTGTACCTGACGATGACATAAGCTAGCTATTAACATTTCGTACAAAAATAGAAGCGTAAAGTAGCTAGCAGTATTGGCGGGCGCTTGTTTGGTAATGTTTGGTCGCGATAACATTTTCTTAATCAACTGAGAAATGCTTTTGTTTGATTAGACGGTCTGACATCAAATCCAGAAACCGTGAAAAACAAAATCCGAAATAAATAACAAGCAGGCTGTCAAACAGAACAAACAGAAACCGAACACAAGCAAGCCAGGTCGAGTGGGGATAGTTTCATGAATTTCAACCAAAAAAAAAAAAAATAAAACGTTTGACAGCTGCATTAATTCTCGCGGACAAGACTGACCTTGGTCTGTAGAAATGTGCCAGTGCAAATCCGAGTGATGTGAATGTGAAGACACGCCGTGTGTATTTATGATGCCGCCCGAGATGCACAGGATCTGGCCTGTTTGTCCATAATGGCGTGTTCCAGACCGAGACGATAATATATCTGATGTCAAGGCTACTATGGAGAATGATGAAAGGCTAAAATAAGACTCTAATTGGACGGCGATGATGAATTTCTCCCGTCTACCTCTGTGTGAAGCTCCACTCCCAGAGGTCCTGCCAAACAGCACAACAGAAGCATTGCTACCCAGAACCTCATGAACCCTTTTGATTAATCTGTGTGTGTTTGTGTGTTTGTGTGCACGCACATCTCCAGTCAGTCAGCTTGGTGGTGGTGGTGTTGGTGCTGGTGGGTTTTTTTAAACCGCTGAGGTAGATAAGAGAGATCTTTCTACTGCGATGTTTCCTGAACACACTTAAGAAGTGACTGTGCCAAATTTTCAGGCTTTGAGTTGAGCTGCAGTGAAGCCGGATTTCTGAGATTCCATCTTTCCCACTAACGAGACTCTGAGGTGTCTGCTGAGATCCCCTGCACGTGGTGTAGTTCGTTTCACACACAAAAAGTCTTCATTCTTTCACTCATAAGCAATCACTCAGTCACTCGGGTGGGTGGGGGTGGGGTCGGTCGTTTTCACCTCCATGCCTCCTCCACCGTGAATGAAAAAAAAAACTGAGCAAAAAATGCTCAATAATATATTTTATTCATGTACTCATTCAGTGAATCGCTTCTCGGCCGGTCACTCATTCACTCGTTCAGCAGGATGTTCACTGCCTCGCTCAGATAATCACTCACTCATTCAGGAAGTTACACAGTCACTCAACAGACTGCTTACTAAGCAACCTGCTCATTCATTCATTCATTCAGCACATCGCCGCTCAGCACGTTCATTCATGCCTTTCTCATTCAATCACTCACATACTCACTAATTCACCGATTCACCTCTTCAATTCCACACTCATTTACTCCCTCATTCACTTATTTATTCAATCACTTATTCATTTACTCAGCAAAGTGCTCACTCGTTCATGCCGCAAATTACTCAAGGGCACCCAGGAAAACCACTCATTCACTCAGGAAATTCACTCATTCATTTAGTCAGCAAGTGACCCACTCACTCACACATTCCATCACTTAGACATCCACATTCACCTATTCATGCATTCACTCACTCGTTTACTCACTCATTCACTCACACATACATTAACTCATGAATTCACCCCTCATACATTCATTCACATATTCACTCACTCACTCATTTACTCACACATTCACCCGCTCATTCACTCACTCACTCAGACATCCGCTCACACATTCAGTCGTACCTTCATTCCCTCATCCACTCACTCATTTACACACTCACTCACACACTCACACATACATTAACTCATTCATTCAGTCACTCACCCACCCACTCATTGACTCTCTCACACATTCACTCATATATTCAACCACTCATTCACTCAATCCCTTATTGACCCACACATTCACTCGTTCATTCACTCACTTAGATATCCACTCACACGTTCACATTCATTCACTTATTCACTCACTCATTTGCTCACACATTCACCTACACACACATTAACTCATTAATTCACTCATCCATCCATTTACTCCCTCACACATTCACCCACTCATTAACTCAGTCACCCACTTATTAACCCACACACTCACTCATTGACTCACTTAGACCTCCACTCACAGATTCACTGATATACTCATTCACTTATTCACTCATTCATTCACTCATGCATACATTAACTCATTCATTCACTTATTCACCCACTCATTGACTCCCTCACACTTTCACTCCCTCATGCATTCACTCACATATTCACCCACTCATTCACTCACATAATCACCCACTCATTCACTCAATCACTCATTCACGCACATATTCACTCATTCATTCGCTCACTTAGACATCCACTCATACATTTACAGATACATTCATTCACGTATTCACTCACTCATTTGCTCAAACATTCACCACACATACTTTAACTCATTCACTCACTCAACCACTCATTGACTCCCTCACACATTCACTCACACATACATCCACTCATTCATTCACCCACTCATTGACTCCCTCACACATTGACTCGCATATTCACCCACTCATGCACCCAATCACTCATTCACCCACTCATTCATTCACTCACTTAGACATCCACTCACACTTTCATGGATAAATTCATTCACTTATTCACTCCCTCATTTGCTCACACATTTGCCCACACATACATTAACTCATTCATTCACTCACACACTCATTGACTCCCTCACACATTCACCCACTCATTCACTCACTCACACACTCATTTAACCACACATTCACTCAATCACTCATTCACCCACACACACACAGACATTCATTCACTCATTCACTCACTTAGACATCCACTCACACATTCACTGATACACTCATTCATTCACTCACACATACATTAACTCATTCATTCACTCACCCACTCATTGACTCCCTCACACATTCACCCACTCCTTCACTCACTCACACAATCATTTAACCACAAATTCACTTAATCACTCATTCACCCACACACCCAGACATTCACTCACTCATTCACTCACTTAGATATCCACTCACACATTCACTGCTACTCATTCACTCACACTTTCTCTCTCTCTCTCACACACACACACACACACACACACACACACACACACACACACACACACACACACTCCTCTCGCTGACATCCTCATTCATATTAAATCAGAATCCTGTTTATACTGTACGTTCAGATGAAAGCCTGCAGTGCAGCGGATGCCTTTGTGGGGGGAAAATATTTATTTATTTCCAGCCGAGGAAACGTTCTGCTGGCTTCTGATTATTCCGTTCTGCTGATTTCATTTCAGCACAAATACATTTTGCTCATCCCTAAAGGGGTAATTATCCAATTCTCAGTTCATATTTAAGAGACGTGTGTGCGTGCGTTCTCAGGCGGAGTGGAAAACAAACTACAGCTAACAGTAAAGCTCTTCCAGGCTCCGCACGGTTATGAGGTCTCCAGTAAATGGAAAACCCCTTCAGATCACTGGCTCAGCTAAGACCCCTTTGGCTGTGCTCCAATGTACTACCCGGCTGATTACAAGGCAAACAGGAAATAATTTTTCATTACTCTCCATAAATACACAGAAAATGAAAAGGTCTCTATCTGATTATAACTTTAATTGGTCAGTATTTCACCGAATGGGGGAGGAGCTGAGGTTATAACTGATTAGCCAATTGTGCACTAGGTCATATGACATCACTGCGTGCGTCAAACGCATGCCGAAAAACCCATGACTGAAATATTCATTGAGTCAAACGCTGCTTCACTGAATGAGCCAGAAAGAAGTCTTGGTCATAAGAAACAAATTCATTGATTCAGACACTGATTCAGTAAAACAACAAATGTGCGAATCTCAGTTATAACTAAAAGACTCTCTGAATCAAACACTGACTTGGTGAATGAGAGACTAGAGACAAAGGCGGAAAAAACAATCTTGCCTGTAATTGACAGATTCATGGAAACAAACACTGGGCTAAACGATTCACTCAATCAAACACTGATCCACTGAACTCTACAGGAGGGAATCTGAGTCATGATGGAAAGAGTCACTCACTCAAACACTGAGTCACTTGATCAGATCCAGATGGCTGAATCTTCCTTTTGACCAAAGGTTCGCTGATTCAAATACCGATCCAATGAACTTTTCTTGTGAACAACTGATTCAGTGAGTCAAACACTGACCTGTTGAATAAGAGACTAGTGAGTCATGGTCATGTCCAAAAGACTGACTGATTCAAACAATGATTCAGTGAATGCCGCAGACACCAATCACTCTATGACTTAAAGATTCACTGACTCAAACAAACAGATAACAGAAACGTCCATAAAATCTCTGTGGAGCTCACTGCATGCCAGGGATCGATACTGATTCACTCACCTTAGTGACTCTTTGCTAGTGTTTCTGGAATTGCACTCGGACTTTTTTGAGCAAGGTTAGCCTTACAGGAAACGCCAGAGTGACTGAGTGTCTCCTCAGTGGTAAAGTCACTCACATTTGCCCTGAAGCAGACACCCAACACATTAAAATTCCCATTTTTACCTCCTCATTCACTAAAGCAGTAAAGCCTGGAGAATTTCCGAGACATAAAGCACTGTGGTTGTATTTCCGTCTCAGACCCCCAGGCTATCAGGTGCCTTATGGTTATGGTGTTGCGAGGCCCATAAATCATTTTCGCAAGAGGATAAAATATCGTCTTGCCTATGCAACGTGTTAAATCTCACAGGTTGATTTAAACGTTTGTGGGGAGAAAAAAAACCTTGTCTTGCTGAATCATTCCTACAGCAGGTGATCAGATGAGATTTTACGAGGAAATTCTTCCATCGGGACACGGACCTATCGGTTTTTCAAGAGTCTCTTGATGCAGAAAGCAGCAGGTGAGCGCTCACTTCCTGTGCGTTCCACTTCCTGTGTGGCAGCTGGACACAAATTGAGAAAATATGCAAAGCGTAGGTTAGCGACGTCCCCTGTTGTTTTGAAGTGGCTTAGTTCCACTGATAGCATGTTATTTTTTTTTTAAACCTGCATCATTTCATCAGGCACTGGTAACTATGGCAACAGTATCTGTCACTGTACTTCAACCTGCTGCTGTCTTCTAATTAGACCAAAGTGTCCCTGAAGGTGTGACGGATTCAGACGACTTTGTTGTTTAATATAGTTTCAAATAGAAAAGAATCGACAAATGTGGACTCCGAAAGTCCCCTCTGTAATGTGGCTGCATTTGATTCTATTCGACTCTATTTGATTCTATTTGACTGTATTTGATTCTATTTGACTGTATTTGTTTCTATTTGATTCTATTCGACTCTATTTGGTTCTATTCAATTCTATTCAACTCTATTCGATTCTATTTGACTGTATTTGATTCTATTTGACTGTATTTGTTTCTATTCGATTCTACTCAACTCTATTCGATTCTATTTGATTCAATTTGATTCAATTCTAATAAACACAGTTTGTTTTAAACTCCCCACAAACATGGACTCCAAAAGTCCCCTCTGTAATGTGGCTGCATTCGATTCTGTTCGACTCTATTTGATTTGCTTTGATTCTAATCGACTTTATTCAATTCTACTTGACTCTATTTGATTTTATTCGACTCTATTCATTTTTATTCGACTCTATTTGATTATATTTGATTCTAATAGATTCGATTCATCTCTATTTGTTTCTGTTTGATTCTATTTGACTCTATTCAATTCTATTCAACTGTATGTGCTTCTATTTGATTATATTTGGTTCTATTTGACTCTATTTGATTCTCTTCGACTCTGATTCTATTTCATTCCATTTGATTCGATTGGATTCGATTCACCTTTATTTGATTCTATTTGATTCTATTCGACTATTTGATTCCATTGGACTCTATTTGATTTACTTTGATTCTGTATTCATCTCTATTCAATTCTGTTCATTTCTATTTGATTCTGTTCGACTCTATTTGATTTACTTTGATTCTGTTTCACTCTATTCAATTCTATTCAACTGTATTTGCTTCTATTTGATTATATTTGATTCTATTCGACTCTGATTCTATTTTATTCCATTTTATTCTATTGGATTCGATTCACATCTATTTGTTTCTGTTTGATTCTCTTGGACTCTATTCAGTTCAGGTTGATTCAATTCTAATAAACACTCGGTTTGTTCTAAACTCTCCACAAACATGGACCCCGAACCTCCCCACTGTAATGTGGCTTCATTCGATTCTGTTCGATTTACTTTGATTGTAATCGACTCCACGCCATTCGATTCCACTTGACTCACTTTGTTCTAAACTCTTCGCCTGAAATCCTGTTACTGCCTTTTAACAGGTGAGCAATTACCACGAGCTCATGAATATTCCAGAAGACCCGTGACGTCACATCACAAATCCTCATAACGTGTCCCGAGAGGAAAGAGCATTTAGCTCCACTTTCTCTGAGTGAGATTTTCAAGGACCGAGTTCGCGCGCGCACACACACATACACATACACACACACACACACACACAATATACAAAAACAAAACCTCATGCAATTTCATCTGTGACAATAACACAGACCCTGCTGCTTCGCCTCCTCTACACGCTCCCATCAGAACCCCCCTCCTCGCCCCTCCCACCATCACCAATCCCACCCCCCCACGTGCGCGTGCTTGGTTTGATCCGCGCGCAGCTCCCGCAGCAGGTACAGCACTCACACTTCACACACTCCGCTCAGTGCACATCTCTCCCAGCTCTCGCAGCAACAACACTGGATGAGGCGCGCGCACACACACACACACACACACACAAGAGAAGGTGATTATCGTTGGAATTGTGGGTAAGTGATGCTTTATTCGTCTTGTCCACGCCCACTCGGACCCTTACACAGCAGTGTGTGCTTTGCATTATTTTGAGATTTTAAAAAGAATGTTTCATTCTTTCCTCTTCTTGTGAGATTTGAATGCCAGGAAGGGTTAGGGGGATAGAAATAGCACCGATTACTCACACTGTAAGCATGTGGCAAGTTTTATATATATATATATATATACACACACACACACACACACACACACACACACACACACACACATATGTGTGAGTGTGTGTGTGGGAAGTGTGTGGGAAGTGATGCAGTGTTACAAGGTGATGTACAGTTGGGTTCAAATCTCTGAGACCACACTGAAAATCTGGGCTTGTTTGTTTTGTTTGTTAATAAACTAATAATAAACCAAAGCTTTGAGAATTTCCCAAAATTTTAACGGACAGAAACAAAGAAAGAAAGAAAGAAAGAAAGAAAGAAGACCTCTGATGTCTTGAACGTTTGCTGGTCAAGATTCGGGACTATTCCTAGGTGCCGTTTGAACGTAAAGCGAGTGAGTGTGATACTGAGCATGGTAAAGTGCTTTGTACAGAAAGGTCAGACTTTCCGAATGTCTAATCTCTACTGGGTCTATTGAAGTGTGTGGTCAGATGAGACGCCGACGGATTCGGTCTAAAACAGATCATGGGGTTTTGCATAAACTTGTGGAGACCATGGCTGTTCGAGTGCACACTGTCATTAGAGCAAAAGAAGGGACGAACCGAATACTAAGAAAGTCTATAATCTGAAAGTTACTACATTATAAACAAGCTTGGAATGATCGTTGGTGTATTCTGGACCCCACTGTGTGTGTGTGTGTGGGGGGGTGTAATAAATAAATATATATAT
>JAQLOM010002647.1:0-10294 GCA_030068315.1 Chrysichthys thysi | reverse complement strand
AAATTGAATTTTATTAACAGGAAAAATCTAATATTTTGACTGTTGCAAATCAGCAACGCCTGCCTGGAGAGGGTTAACAGATCAGCCGACGCACCGGAAGTGTCATCTCCGCTGTCCGTGACCCCAGTGTCTGCTGCTTTGTCTTCCGCTTCTTTTTGCTGGTTATTGTCCTCGTGTGCTCGTGACTTCAGGTTCAGGCTAGGGCCCCTTTATTATTTTTTTTATTTGTGTTTTGTGTATGTATTTCTGTGTTTTGTTGGTTTTATCGTGAATGTTCAGTGTCGTTATCCCGTCTTTGTGTGGAGACCTGTGCATGATCGTGATCGGGTCACTGGAGACCAGCGTGGGTTAGATGTGTTACCTTCACTCCAGTTTTATCAGCTAAGTTCTCCAGTAACATGGTCATTATATGAACTGAGGATGCTTGTTTGTATTATGTGATGTAATTAAGTGTTTTCTTTGTTTCTCTGTTATTAATCCCGGCAACACAGCTGACTTCCTGGGTGGCGGATCCCCTCACTCTCCCCTCCGCTCTGAGCACACGGATGACCTGAATTGTTGTCTTTTGTGGTCTGCAGTGTATTAATTGCTTTGTGTCATTTGATTCTTTCACGAGTGGTGTGCAGAGTGCCTGTGTGTGTCGGGTGGGGAAACGTCCAGTGATGGGGTGTCCCTCAGGGGTGGTCTATATGTGTGCGGGGTAGTAGCTTGTGGTCCAGTTTGTTTTCACATGTATCAGCTTCAGTAAACACTATTACCTGTGGAACATGTCCCTCGTGCCTGGGAGTGTGGTGGACCTGTGTTGCCTTATTTAGCTTTAAGCTGTGGCATCACTTTACTAGTTAAACTAATTTTTTGCCCTGGGCACAACCCCTGGACTGGTGTAGTCGGCATGGGCTTCAGCCCTTTAGGAAGATAGGATATGAGAGTGAGACGACTTAGGCCGCCCTGCTACACTAGCATAAATATTTTAACACAGTGCTGTACACAAACGAAGCAAAAGTGATTTTAAATATAGGAAAATGTCATGTTTACATATGAAAAATACTTCATGTACAGTGAGGATGAATTAAGGAAACTTGCTGGTAAATATTTCTGTACATCCAGAACACCTGCAGCAGTTATTTTGCAACCTTTTTCTTTTCTACTGATACCGTAATGAAAAATATATACTCCTAATGCAAACTTGTAGAATAAATTTTTTTTTTTAATTTTCTAAGACCTCAGAGCTTTGCACTGTACTGTAAATAGTTTTATACCACAACAATGTTGAATTCTCTATTCTGATTAGTCAGATTGTGTTAATCTATAACAGCAGCGTTGACAGCAATGCAAATAATAGTTTAATATTTTTGCATTCGTCGTAATAAATTATCATTTCTATGACAACAACTTACACAGGATCTTTTTACTGAGACATAAACGAGTGTCATTGTTAGTGTTTTCTAGTTATGATTGTCACTCAAAATTCAAATTATAGTTTTGTATATTTTCTGTGTAACTACGCAAAAGAAGATTGTCACCATTGCTCAGAGATGGCAACTTCCTGTGTTACTTTCTCACTATGAACCCACTTGCTTCCACCCTTTCACACATTCGAACTAATGGAAACAACTCAAATTAAGGTGTAGTCAAGCTAAAATATTATTAAACTTTATTTGCACAAGTCTAAACCCTGACAAGCTTGAATAACATTGCCACTGGCTACAACTTTAGATCCTGAGCAACATCGGTAGCTGCTTTACTGAGTCGCAAACACTTCCTTCTAAATAAACCTTTCTATGATGCTCATACTGAAAGGACATACAGTATAAACAAGGCATGACTGAATGAGTTTTTTCTACACTTAAGTATTGATGAGTATTTCTTAAACGTATACATAAATCGGCTGGCCTTTTAATGTACAATGAAATTTGGGTTTTGAAACCTTTGCGTGTCTGAGGTTTATGTTTGTGCTATATTGTTTTATTAGTTGTGCTAAAAAGAGAAAGCTCTGTAATTATGTTTAGCTGCTCAAATATGTCTGTGAAATGCGAATTTAAAAAAAAAGAAAAAAGGAATAAATGTCTCAGTCACATCTATTCATAAGTTTTAAATATTTGAAATTAAAGCATCCCTTGCATGATTAATTCAGTTAGGGACAAAACTGCAGTGCTGTGGCTTTACATGTCTAAAGTAGAAAATATCCAGTTACTCCAACTGATATGCTGGGAAATTTTTTTTTTTTTTTTATCATAAAATGGTATAAAATATGACATCTGTAAACTATTTACAAAAAGAGAAATATTAACAGCGGACTAGGACATACACTTTATCAAGTGTTTTGTCATTTCATGCGCTAGCAGCAGTCGTTGATGTTACAGGAAATGTGTGGGTGATAGGTGGGTAGTGCTTCAGATAACCACTTAATGATGGTGACCAGCATTTTCCTCAGAATTCTCATTTTTAAAAACAGGATGGTCAGCAATCATAGATCACATTTAAAGGTGTCAGTTTCTTATAAACAGTCTGGATCTTCACACCTACTATTTAGCCAAGCGCACTCCAAATGAACTTACAAATTCAAGATACAACTAACAGTCATACTCAGAGGTGGGAGAGCAGTTTCAGTCTACTTTCTGTTTACATAAGCCCACTTCTTTTGTGAAATAAAAGATCTTGTCTAACACCCCTTCACCTTAATGTGTGGAAAATAGAATATGATTTCTTTTATTAAAGATGCCTGATCCTGAACAGCTAAAACATGTTAAAATGTGCTGCAATGTAGTTTACTGAGCATTTTCAAGAAATGCACACACACGTGCACGCACACGCACACACACACACACACACACACACACACACACACACACAATCATCCTACTAACTTTGTGAGGGCCTTCTAGTAACACAATTATTAACGCAGCATGCATGGTTATAGCTAACCTGGGATAGGCTCCAGATCTGCAGTCCTAACCAGGATTTTACTGAAGATAAATGAATGAATGAATGAATGAATGAATGAATGAATTAATGAATTAATTAATTAATTTTTCCTAACTTTTTGTTTTTGACTACTCTATACAACTTTGTGAACCTGCTGAATAGAACACTTGTTTAGAATGTGCTATGTTGAAACATAAAAAATGGTGAAAAATGAATGCTATGAAAAACAAGTATACAAATATAAATATAAATAAATGCACACAAGCAAAATGTTCAGAATGCTTGCACTGTTGCCATCAACATGTTTTTTTTTAATATTTAAAACAACTTTTGAATATCATCCAATATCTTTATTGAGTCTTAGCAGAAATTTATTGTGGTGTATTTTTGGTTTCTTGTTTATTTCTTTTGTGTTCATTTTTATCATTTTTGGGATGTCTATATTTTTTGGAAATAAGTACCTTGGGATAATTGTAGATTATATGGACATGTGCATGTGTAATGTTGGGTAATTTTGCATGTTGCAGGCTCTGGGTATCTCAGTGGACATTTTATAGAGTATACCATATGTAGTACTGTGGATGATTTGGGCTACTTGGAGGAAATTAGTTCATTTTGAAGAGCTTGTATTTCTATATGCCCATGTGTATGGGCGATGTATGTGTTTTCAGACTATACCACTGGTTGTACCTGATGTACCATTATGCAGATGTATGGAATGTTTCAGTTTACCTTTCCTTTTAGGTCAGAACAAATAGCAGATGCATTGCAAATATCACATATAAATGTTGATTTCTTTCCATAATTTGCACTAGTATGTAATAATTTATAACCTAGCAACTTGGGAAATATCCATATTCATATGTTGGTTATAAAATACTACAGGGGTGAAAAGGGAGTTCTGATGACATGGAATATCACTCTAGAGTTTCACATCCTTCATGTGTTCAGACAGCTGGAGAGCCGCTAGTGGATAGCAGATCATAAAAATGAGCAGATACCAACATATGCATTAGCATCCTTAAAGGCAAAGATTAAATTTAGATGTCTTTTTTGTGGGTTTTTTGTTTTTATGTTGGGTGTGTCAACGATGGGTTTGAACCACACTGAACCACTGAAGCTGTTTCGACCACTTGTATTTATGACTTTTTATGATGATTTCACCCCTTGTTGTTCCATACACAAATATCTTATTTATATAGGTGTCCTTTCACACCCAAAGGCACCTCCTATGGTTTAAGTGAATAGAAACATACAAGCACACATTAATACACATTACATTACATTATTGTCATTCGGCAGACACTCTTATCCAGAGCGACTTACATTTATTTCATTTATACAACTGAGCTGTTGTAAAAGGTTATGGGTCTTGCTCAAGGACCCAGCAGTGGCAGCATTGCGGTGCTTAGATTTGAACTTCAAACCTTCCGATCAGTAGGCCAACATCTTAACCCCCTGAGCTACCACCTGCCCTAGTAAACACTGTGTAAATACAAAAATAAACATTGAAATAAAGTTCCAAGGTGCATACGATAGCATGACTAGTTAAAAAATATGAGACTTGAAGATCTATTGCAGGTACAGATCTGTTGGAGGAAACGCATTCTAGACTTTTTGTGCATGTGCATGTGCTAACATTGGGAGTGTGTGTTTGATGCCCTCTGATGGATTGGCATCTTGTCCATGTTGTATTCCCACCTTACACCCAGTGGTCCTAGGATAGGCTCTGGAACCACCAACATCTTAACCAGGACACTTCAGGATACTGAGTCTGAATAAATGATAGCAGATTCTTTTTTTCCCCTTTCCTAAAACAAATTGTGCAGATGACACCATAAGATGAACAGGCATGAATTTTGTAGTTCTTACTTCTGCTGCTCAAGCAAATCAGTAGAGAGCAATGGTGGTGCTATAGTACAAATAATTATGTCTGGTCATATGGTCATTTGGTCATATTCTGCTCACATCTTAAGAACTGTAAGTCATACTCTCAATTTTTATAAATCTTATATCTTGATTTATTGATCTATGCCTCATGCAGTAGTTTCTGCCATGTTTATTTATTTATTTATTTGTTTGTTTATTTATTTATTTATTTTTGGTAATTCACATAGCAGGCAAAACCTACTTTTGGACATTAGGCACAATTACTATGACCAAAGTCACCAAGAGGGGACATGTAAATGAGATAATTGAGAACCTGATTCTTGTGAAATCTTGTGATTCTTTGTTTAAACCAGGTTAGGACAATCTCAGATATCTAAGAAGGTTTGGAGACTAGAGGACAATATTAATAATGATTGTATAAAAAGCACTTATAAGACTAAAGAGGAGAAGAATTCTCAGATAACTTACAAGATAGGAGACTATTTGACATTTTTGAAAGGTGTGATGCTGTGCAATGAGCAGAAACTTAACTGGATTGGTTTAAGTTCAGATTTGGTCATGTAATAATGAAGTTAAGCCACCTTCTTTTGTACCTTTAGACAAAAATACTGATGTTACTTACAGCCTCTCAGTCAGATATTTGTGAAAAACACAAGAAAAATTGTTGTGATAAACATAAGCATGTAAAAAAGCAACACCATGGATTTTTGCAAAAGTTAGTGGAGTGATTTAACCCTCAGGTTTAATACTTAACGTTGAAATGGCACATGTGAGAACTCTCTCTTCAGGAAGTGGTAAGCAGTAGAGTTACACAGAAAGCTCTCACGGACATACAACAACCACAGCATTTTAAAGTGTATGTTATGTTGGTCTGGCTTTTTATTTAATGATTTAAATATAATGATCAAGATTTGTTCTGTTTGTTCATTTATTAAAAGTTGAAAAAGTGTAGTTTCTGATTAGCACTTTTTATAGAGGGGTATTATAGAACAAATAGTTTTATGTATTTAATACATCATATGTATTATCACGTATATTACATGCTTACATGCACATCTGTAAAAACAAACAAACAAACAAACAAACAAACAACTACAGTTGCCATGAGTAAGACCTTTAGCAACAGTGCAGGACATTTAAGTGTAGATGAGGTGAGCATTATTATGCAGGAAGTGTCTGTCTCTGCTGTGAGGTGAACATTAAAGAAGGTTGTCAGTGTCAGAAGCTGCATAAAGGGCAACTGATAAAAATAACATAGGAGATAAACGCCCTTAGGACTTTCAACTGGCTCATGATCAGATACTAATCTGTCAAAGAATGTGTTTCACAGCTGGAAAGAGTAAATAATACAGAGTTCACAACATTTTCTGCATTATATATTTCTCACTTACTTACTATTATTAAGTGATTTATCCCAGGATTTATCCTGGTCATAGTGGATCTGGACTGTGTTCTGGAAACACTGGGCATGGGGCAGTAATACACCCTGGATGGGATACCAATCCATCACAATGATTGTTAGAAGACACAGTATTTAAAAGTGAAATTATTACATTTAAAAATACAACTAGTACAACCAGTGACCTATTTGGCAGCGGAAAAACAACTCCAGTGGTTAGACAGTAAAATCTGATCAGTTTGTCACAGAATTCTCAATGAGTAGTTGTTTCCTACCTTGTGTACCAGCTAACAGATGCATGACCACAGAGAAAAGAATCAAAGAGAGATTTCGTTTTTTTTGCACCAGAACATAGCTGACACATATTCATTAATAAATAGTGACTTCTGTTGTGCAGTTAGTATCATGTCTGCAGTTTCCTGATCCTGCTCATGTTTAGAAACATGATTATTTTATAGTCTTATTATATAAGTCTGCATCTGTATTTCAGTATTTTTAAAGTTATTTTATGCACTTTACAGAGTCATTTTAATCACTCCTAATGTTTTGTGTGCCCTGAGGACAGTATAGAGACATAGAGAGCTGTCTCTTACAAAGTATACACTATTTATTTTTGCATAAAGTACTTGTATATATGTAAAAAATCTGTAAATATGTAAAACTTTGAATATCTCACAGAACAGCATTAAATACATTATTTAAAAAACATATGTAGCATTTGGTACAGGTGTCCACCAATAATCAGTGACTGAGTAAGGAGAATATTGCTCAGAGAAACAACTGAGAGGCCTTTATCATTACACATATGGAAGAAATTCTTTTTGACATTATGTTAAGTATTACATTACATTACAGGCATTTAGCAGACGCTCTTATCCAGAGCAACGTGCAACAAGTGCAAGTGTCAAGTACAAGAAAAGTAGAATTTCTAGGCAAAGTAGGTTCACGTGCCAAGTGAATAAGTGCCAGAATAACACCTAGTGTAGTATTCTGTAGAAGTACCAATCAGCTAACAGCAGTGAAAACAGCTTTCCATAAATCAGCACAGATGTAAATACATACCACAGATCTAACAAAAAGGAGAACAGAACCCTAGTAGCTAATCTGAATACATCATGACCCAGCTAGACAGAAAGTAAACTCACACAAGTCAAAAATAAAAATTTGATGTACCGTTGAAAATTAAGTAGTAAATTTTAAAGATATCTTGGTTTCTATTAACACAAGTTTCTTTACTAAAATGGATTAAATGGTTCAATGAATAATACGTAATCACATATTGTCTCTTCGAATACAGAGTCGCAATCAGCAGTGATGATCATATGCACGGACTCATCTCAGCAGGTAATGTTTATATGTTCATATCTAGGTCATGTTCATTTTATTCTAATAATAAATATTTAGTGAATAATAATAAACTAATACATTTCATTTTATGTATTTATACAGAGCAAAACAATGAAGTTTAGAGACTGTTCCACTTAAGAACAGAAGGGTTTGTGTGATCTACAGATGTACCTGTTTTTTGGCCCACTAGGGCTCCTACTATGAACTGTTATTAGCTTCAAAAAAAAAAAAAGGATTCTACTCTACTCCAAACCCTTTCTGATGGGGAGACACTCTATTGTAGGGTTCTACCAAGTACTTAATGGCTTCTCTGAGGGAATTTCAAAGAATCCTTGAGGCAAATAGAAGTAAGAGGACATAAGAGATTATAAAAGTGAGAGAATCCGTTTATGGTGAGAAACCTACACAGGAAGTTAAGGTCTCAATGTGATGAGGTTCACTCACTCTGACTGAGCTCAGTTTCAGCCTCTGTCTTGCATAATAATCTACATAGACTATCATGTGGTTAAATCATTACACCATTGATTGGTAGTATCAGTCCAATGTCATTTCTGCAGAGCTATGCAAATAATGCATAAATCATGTAAACCGTTTGTGTACTTCATTTGTATATGTAATGAAATTACATTATCGAATGTTTATTTGTATTTATAATAACACTGACAGCTTACTAAATTGTAATATTTATGGTAATTTATAAAGCAACAAGCAAAAGTTCTGTATATATGTGATTACACCAGGAAGTATCAGGAATCATGTATTTTGAGCATTTCCTCTTTGATTTTTACACAGAGGAAGTGGACAAACAGAGATGTTATGTGCTTAGAGTTATCAGGTTCCAGTTTGCTTTGCTCATATATTATTGGTTATAATGTAGTATATATAATGTAGTATGCATAAACTGTCTAAGACATTTATTCTGTGTTCACATACTTGATTTTGAATACAGAAGTTTAACTGCAGGGCCAATACCTGGATAGATTTTGACTATTTAAAATATTTTCCATTCATCATCATAAAAAGCATTGAGTAGAGGAAAAAACTTCAGGAATAAAATATTAAACTTCTATGGTTATATGGTCTTATATGGTCACTCTTTTTTTTAATCACTGACTTCACTTGACTTCACCACCAAGTAAAGTATATCAATTTTCTCCATGCATTTCTATATGTAATAATCAGTATATATTCAGTATTCATGCACTGGATTCAGAATGTCATTGTCATACAAAGTTAAAGAAACTGATATTACAAAATATATCTAATCTTAACCTTAACAAATGCTACACAGACATTGTACTAACTTCTCTTGCTTCATTCATACACAGAGCATGCACATTTTATTTTGAGTAAATTCTCAGATTTCTGAAAATGGGTAATAAAAATAATCCTTACTGTACACAACTGTGGTCAATCTTAGTATAATTCTGATGGGGAGGAGGAAGGGGGCCGTAAGTCAGCTTTCTGTGATGTTCTGTTTTCTTAAACCCACTTCCTCTCACTCCTCTCTCTAGAGTAACTACACACACTTCAGATCCTTTATCTTACACAAGGCTGAACTTGACAGCAAAAATGATTTTTTAAAACAAGGAATATTATATCAATATGGTAGTTCTTCAGACTAGGAATTTGCATCCAGGACTTTGCACCATTGTATTTCTTGTAATTTGTGGAGGTAAGGATTCAAACTGATTGTGAATTTAAACTGTTTGCTTTTGTAACACATTGGTGTATTGGTGTCATTTCTTCTTCAGAAAGTGGACAAGTATTTCTCTTTTTTACTGTGTATAAGTTTCATTAAATGTGAAATTCATAACCTAGGAAGATAAATCAATGCCAGTTTGGTTGTCTAATAATTGTTGATGATTAATTTTGAATAGTCAGATTATTTAAAACATAGGCCCAAAAAACAAAGTGATTTTTGAAAATGCAGATAATTTTCTATTACTGTTAATTTTCTAGTATGTTTTGAACATTAGAAAACTGTGTATGGTTACTCTGGGGCAAGTTATACTTTGATCTAATGTTAATAACAATTTCTATTAATGAATTACTTTAAATACTGTAAATTATATAAAAACAATCCAATATAATGGCAATGATTTCAAGCATTAATATGGCATTAATAATAGTGTAATTAATAAAAATATGTAAGTAAAAAAGACTTTTCTGTTCTTTTTTGTAGGTTGTACTAAGTCATATGAGAGAAATATTCTACATCAGATGAACAGAACAGCTGTTAAGGGGGAAACTGTTATTTTTCACTGCAATGAAACGCTAACTAATGAATATTTAGGTAATGAATGGCATAAAGATGGGACTCTACTTTTTAACTACAGTCCAGTTATAAACCAGACTGTGATCAACTACACATCAAGCAGGATGCAGGTTGACCCCCGAAATCCAAGAAAACTTCAGATATCTGATGTACAGCTTTCAGATGCAGGATTATACTCATGTTTTCCATTAGACATGCAGTGGATACTGACCATAGAAGGTAATTATATACGGCAGTCTGGAAAACCCTGTGATTGGATTACGGCATACAGCCAAAAATAAGAAAAAAAATCAGGTTTTGGATGTTGGGGTTTTCTGTCAGTTGCGAATTTGACTCCTTAATTTTACGAAATCATAAATAGAGTGGTGTTTGAAAGTCTGTGAACCCTTTAGAATTGTCTACATTTCTGCTTAAATATGACCTGAAACACCATCACATTTTCACACAAGTCCTCA
>JAQLOM010002634.1:175-10296 GCA_030068315.1 Chrysichthys thysi | reverse complement strand
ACACACACACACACACACACACACACACACACACACACACACACACACACACACACACACACACACACATACACACAAGTACTGTAATGTATAAATCATGCCCCTGCCTCCCCATACAGGAGGCAATAAGACAATAAGAGTGGCTCTCTGAGTTTCCCAATTGGTTGATCGATACCAGGCTGATCACAAATTATAGAGGTTTGCAGTTAGACTAGAGAGCCCTCTTAGCCTATAGTGAACATGGACAGCAAAAAATAAAAGGGGGAGATGGATAAGGCCAGATTAAAGATGAACAATGCATTAGAGAGGCAAAAGTAAATGTGCAGCTGCTGAGACACAGTGTAGCACTGTAAAATACACACGACTCCAATGATCATCCCAATGTAAATGGGATACCAGCACATTTCCTCTAGAGTAAAAGTCACAGTAGATACTCTTCTGCTTTAAATCATGAGAAGCTTATAGCTTGACAAGCTACAAATTCTAGGAAGACCATCTCTCCTACATCTTCAAGCTACTTTCAGTTTAGTGTTTAGTCATTTTAGCATCAAGGAATTTTCACATCATTGGTGGGATATCTATGAATCACTGATTTGTTGTTCAAAATTGGTATGTGTCCATCTCAGTGGAAAGGTATTTGCTGTTTTCGTAGAATCTGAGAAGCTCTATTCATACTGTCATCACTAATGGCCTACTGTGTCTGTTTATCAGTAGAGTAGTAAATGTCAAAACCAGTTAAAGAACCGCAAAACCAAATGATCCAGTGGGAAAGAAAATGGGGTGGAATGTGTGGAATACGTGTTTAAGCATGAACATTAAAAGTCATCTATATTATGAATGTCATTTTGATAATGTGTTCAAATATTTATTTAATTTGAGTTGTAGGTGCTGCCGACTGTGCAATATCTTTGAAAATATTGTTAAAAGAGTGGGCAATACATGTCGGATATTCCAGCGGCTCATTATCAAAGATCATCCTTCTTGTACTTTGATCAATTTTGGATGAACATCTTCTTCCTGGTGATATTACTCTGGTGCTGTGGTTTCCCTACAACAAGTGGGGGACTTCACATTGTTCCACGGTACACTTAATCTTTTATATTCCTCTTCTAATTGCTGTTTTTCAACAATGAAATCCTGTACATACTTTGTAAACCATGGCATTAGTAGTCAAATGAAACCACAAAGATGTCAAGAAAATCATTCAGAAACTTTATTTAATCGGAATCACTTCAGCGACTACTGGTGTATGATCATTAGTTTTGAATGTGCTTGGTTCATTCTGAGAAGGACCATAAGCCCCATAATTGAAGGGTCTGCACACTTATGGAGCAAGATAAATTTTTCTTTTTTCCCTAAAACATTTCTGTTTGTTTTTCACTTGAATTGTTGGTTGCTGTATAACTTTAAAGGTGGAAAAAGTTCAGACATGATTTGTCTTGTCATTTTTTTGTCATCACAAAAACCTGCTATTTTAACAGGGCTGAGTAGAGTTTTTTCCACTAATACGTGAGTAATTGCACAGTCAGACAAATTGATGCAATATTTTATAACTGATGGCTGAATATTAAAGATGTGATTAATCACACATATTCTGACAAATACCCACGAGTGATACCATTTAACTGAGCAGTGGTGGAACCCATTTTGCTTACCAAGACCTTCTTAAGGCATTATTGGTCAAGCTGAAAATTATTGTAAAGTTTCATAACTCTGTGCTGTAGTGATAAATACTGCTTATTTTAACAACAGTGAATAAGCAAACTGACACAATGTTTTGAGGGGCGAAAGACTTTATAAATTAAAAGTAAAAAAAAAACAAAAAAACAATAAAAATAAAAAGACCTTTATAAGACGCCTGACCAAAGATGTTGTCTTAAAGAGAATATGGGACAGACAGCAAAGTTTCCACAAAATACAAATGTAGTTTTGCAATATAAAGAAATGCTAATTGACTACAGTATCACAACAACAACAACAACAACAACAACAACAATAATAATAATAATAATGAGTTCAACCAATATAAACACAATACCATAAGTGTTCTTTCAGTTCTAAGAATTGAACTGTTATGTTACAAACTCATTTATTCTTCATGAACTGTTTTATCCTGGTTGAAATAGATCTACGGCCGACACAAGGCACAATGAGCTTGAGGCATGATTACACCTTGGATGGGATGCACACACAAATTCACACCTAGGAGTAATTTAAAGTAGCCAATCCTAATACTTGGAGGTTTTTCGTAGGTGGGAGGAAACCAGAAAACCCAGAGGAAACTGGCACGAGGAGACCATGGAAAACTCCCTAGACACAGTAATCTGTCAATGAATATATGTACATATCGAACTCATATATTCATATGAGATATTCATCAAAAATGTTCCGCATTTTTAACCAGGCTATTGAAGAAGGCTGAACAAATTCCGTTACCTGACATGTTTTATTAATACTCTAATGTTTCATGGTTAACACAGGCACTTGTTTTTAGTCACTGGCACCTGATGACTAAAAACCTGAGTTTTCAGACTGTAAGCCACACCTATACATGACTGAGCAATGAAGTGAGGACAGAGAACCTGAAGAACCAGCCAGATGAGAGAGAGAGAGAGAGAGAGAGAGAGAGAGAGAGAGAGAGAGAGAGAGAGAGAGCAAGAGCATTACAGAAGTCATTGCAAAACAAGTCACTACAAGATCTGTTCAACTCCCTGTTAACTGCTGAGCTTTCTAAAATATACTTCAATACAGTCAAATGTTGTAAAAGCAAACATTACAGAAGGTGTTGCCCTTAAAGTCACTGAAAAAAAATGCAGGAAGAATTCATTTAGTGCACATGCTGTTTACATAGAGATTTCTGGGTTGCCACTACATAAAATTCATGTTCTGATATAATTGATTTTTATATTCATATCCTTTTTTTTTTAACCCAATTCTGGGAGCATCTGTAAACAAATCTCTCAGTCATTCAATCAATCATACTCATTACACTGATAATAATAAATAACAATTATACTGATTTCAGCTGGACGAGCTCCAATTTGAATGATAACATACACCCTGTGATGTGTACTAGAATAGTTTAAATATTTCTCTGTAGATCAAAAGTCCACTATGTAGTATTTAAGGAGCAAGAGTGGGATAAAATATTGTTTTCTTTAGTGCACATTTACCAGCATCTATGAATCATGTTTTCATAAGTTGAGAACGAGCCCTTTACGTCTACATAGGGACTGTGTCCACTTCTACAGAGCCACCAGGTTGCACTGTCACAGTAGTAGAAGTATTGTCTTTTTTTTTACTCTAAGGCCATATATGTATGTATATATGGATACGTGTGTGTGTGGGTGTGCGTGTTTGTGTGTGTGGGTGTGTGTGTGTGTGTGTGGGTGTGTTTGGGTGTGTGTGTGTGTGTGTGTGTGTGTGTTGCTCACTAGATCTCATGACTATTTTGTAATACACACATACATCTTCCTGTGAACACACACCCCATATTCCACCTAAATTCAGACCCAATAGGAAAGTCTTCTGCCCATCATTACCAAAAAAGAAACTCAGACAGAAACTGATACCTACAGGAATAAAAGCAAGAGCCTGTAGGAGGAACAGAAACCATAAAAATGTTCGAGAATAGTCAGCACTAAAAGCAGAGCTTAAAGTGGTTAAATATACCTTACAAATACCTTAAATACACTTGTTTGATCTATCAACCCGCATCCCGAGACACTGGGAGAGTAGACCTGCCTATTCTACATTTTTCTTTGCCACAACTTGGGTGTCAGCATTACCAAGCCCAAAACCTCAGCATTTATATTTAGGCATTTGGCAAAAACTCTTATTCAAAAAGAAACCATGCTACAGCAATAAATATAAAGATACTTTAAAAAAAATTGTATGTACAGTCGCGGTCATCTGTAATAAAAAAAAAGAAAAAAAAACAAAGAAGAAGAAGTATTTGGTAAATACGTTTTCGTTTATTTTGGGTCACAAACAACACAAGGTCAAAAATAAACATGCACCCACGTAGATTATTAATTCAGGTACTTAAAGTTCCAAAATGTTCTTTTAACTTACTAAAGCCATGGCCTCTTTCTGTTTGTCATCATGAATGACTACAGATGGTAGCTTCTACATAAAAATAGGTTTTTTTTTTTGTTTTTTGAGAGCTACAAGCTAATTAGCAGCATTTGATACTCCTGTTCAGAGAAGATACGTTCTTAGAGAAGGTCTTGAGATTGTCCAAGCGTGGTGTGTGTAATTGGATGTGCGCCATATACAAATTGGGTGCATGCTGTGTACACACCGAAAAGGAGCGTCAGGCAGTCATTATATTTTTATGGTCAGAGGGTATAAACCTCGTGAAATTCATAGAAGAATTCTGCAGCAGTATGGAGATACCTGCATTTGAGGAGGTGGTGTTCTCCTCATGATCTCACATAGCCACAGAAACTCGAGACACCATTCAGGGATAGAGATTTCAGATCTTACGACATCCTTTATATAGCCCTGATCTTGCTCCCTCTGGTGATCATGTAGAAAAATTGCATATACATTTGTATCTCTAACTGAAATATATATCTCAAAAATATCCTATTTGTTGTTACTTTTTGAACTACCCTCATACTCTCATGTGTATGGTGTTTCTATTAGCATTTACTAGTCTTCTTTTTCTCAATGATATATCTCCTTTGTTTTATTGTATTTTATTAATTAGCTGGCTCTTTGTTATTTTATATTTTATAAAAAAAGAAATCACGAACATTTGACCAGTAGCATAACTTTAAGGAACACCAGGTGAGGCAGGAAGTATTTGCTGTCGAGTGTTTTTTAAGCATTAAGCAGAGATACAGAACTGAAAGATTTGAGCAGGGTCTAAACAGAAGCAGGGCTCAGGCGATCAGCAGATAGTTTAGAACAATCAAGACAAAATCCAGAAAAAGGTAGCATGCAAATAAGATACACAGAATAGCAATCAGAACAACAATGGCAATAGCAGACACAAAGTAGCTAGACTAATGCTTCCCTGAGCATGGGAGCGGGTCAGCCATGTTGTCTGTGTGTGGATGGTCATGGGACTTGGAGTCTGTGATGAGGCTTTTATGCTGTGTGACCGTGTTGGCCATGCTGTCTAAGTGCAGTTGATCTTGGGAAGTGGAGGTTGAGGCAGAATATGCAGGTTCAGGCATGCAGAAACATCCCCCTTCCCACCCCTTGAGGAGCTCATTCAAGGGCCTGGTGATTTATGTGTCCTCTGCAGCATGGGGCTGGCTGATCAAGATGTCAGGCATGAAAGTTCTGAAGGAGCAATGAGTAAAGAATCTCACTATCAGGCACCCAATATTGTTCCTCAGGATTGTTGCCCTCCCAGTCCACAAATTACTTATTAAATTAAATTAAAGGCCCTTGGCGTGAGCATAGGACATCCCTTACTCTGAAAGCCGGTTTCTGACAAAGTCAAGGAGCTTTAGAGGGCTGACAGTATAAGAATCCTCAGGAAGAGGGCCTGGATGACAGCCTTGAGCTGAGATGGTGCTAGGTGGCAGTGCGCAGGCAGGTAATACTTGTAATTTACAGGATTTATTTGGCTCTGAACCTTGAGTGGCCCAATGTAGAGGGAGTTTAGCTTTCTGAAGCCTGGTAGGCCTGTAATATCCTTGATACACAGCCAGACTCAGTCTCATGGTCTGAACTATGGGGCTTCACTCTGATGTTGGTCAGTGAAACACTTGTTGAAGGCATTGTTGAGTGTGTTCCCATACTTCACTCCACTGAAATCAGTCCTCCACAGCAGGGACTTCTGTGGGGGTAGCATGGAACTTGAGCATGCATTAGAATAGTGTGAGCTGGGTGGCTCTTAAGGCGAAGAGGAATGTAAGTTTGATCTGTGGGCATACTGCCAGAATGTGATATGGGAGTGTATTAGCCAGCTCTCTGTCAAACCGTTGACCCAGCAAGAGGATGGCAGGATGGATTCAGGAGTGACCTGGGGTTAGATGCAGGACAGGGAATCTGCTTTCGTATTTTTAGAGCGAAAGTGATGAGAGGGCAAAATTAAATCTGGTGACGAATAAAGGCCAGCTTACTTGTCAAGGATTGTGAAGATGTACGCAGGGGATAGTATAATGGGATGCATGGGAGTGTCAGTAACCAGGAGTGAGATAGATTCACTGTGCAGGATGCTGATTCTCATGCTGACTGGTGGGTTACAATGTCGTATGCTTCCCTCGCTGATGGAACTGCCACTGATGTTGCTGATTTTTTTTTTTTTGCAATATATTTTATTGGTTTTTCATGTCAAGTTGGTACAACACCAATAATGATGCACAGAACATTTTACAAATGGCAACATGAAATCAGAGTTAAACTTATATGACCCAAAGAAACAGAATCTATTGATGTTGCTGATTTTTGAGGGTTCTTCAAAGTGAGAAATTGAAGCTTGAGCTAGATTGTGGTGGCATGAATGATGAAGTTGGCCACCAAGCAGAAGTCGATCATGGCTGCAAGAACATAGAACTTGTCTATGTGCATAATGTGAACTTGAATAAGGAAAGGAGGACGTGAGACATAAGATGATGTGATCAGCACAAGGAGTTGATGAGAGGAATAAGCCCCTTTGGTGATACTCTGGGCGTGCCTGGTCCTTTTTTCTGTGCTCTGTGTGCTAGTGTGCTCAGAACCCCCACAGTAAAAGCACAGCATCATCATCATTGTGTTCCCATTCTGCAGAACTTAACTCCTTAGGGTGCGTCTATTATATCCAGTAGACTCATTCTCCTTATCTGCAAGACATCTATTTTTACTATCTATCTTTACTGCTCTAGACTCCACCAGCTGACATGCTCCTGCTTATCTAAGACACCTCTCAGGCTGATAATCTTCAAACATTGTAGAGAGATATTTTGGGCCCAAACCATTAACTGACTTATACACAATGAGTAGGACTTTGAAATCAATTCTGTATCTGATTGGAAGCCAGTGTAGAGATTTAAGGACTGGAGTGATGAGCTCTCTTTTCTTGGTTTTAGTGAGAATTCTAGCAGCAGCACTTTGGATAAGTTGTAACTGTCTGATGGCCTTTTTAGGAAGGCCAATGAATAAAGAATTGCAATAATCAACCCTGTAAGATTTGAAGGCATGAATAAGTTTCTCGAAATCCTGTATTGACAGAAAATCTCTGACCTTAGCTATGTTTCTAAGACACCAAAATGCTGATTTAGTTATAGAGTTGACATGATAACTGAAGCGGAGTTCATCATCCAGGACTTTACCAAGATTTTTAGCGAGTTGTGGTCCGTAAATCCCTAGATTCCAGATAGTCACTTAGTTGTAACCTTCTTTGTCTGTTCCCAAACAGAATTATCTCAGGCTTGTTTTTATTTAATTGAAGGAAATTGTGCTGCATCCAGCCATTTACTTTTTCAAGGCACAGATAAAGGAAATCAGTAGGACTAAACTCATTTGGTGAAAGACCTAGATAGATCTGTGTATCATCTGCATAGCTGTGGTAGGCCACTTTGTACTGTTGAAGAATTTGACCAAGAGGAAGCATGTACAAATTGAACAAAAGGGGCCCAATGATAGATCCTTGCGGGACTCCATAGGGGATGTCAGTTTTCACAGATTTGTATGAGTCTATGGATACAAAATAATTCCTGCCTTATTGATTAGATGTGAACCATCTGAGAAGCCCAACCCAATGTTCTGGTCTATCTAATAATATTTTGTGATCAGCAATGTCAAAGGCTGCACTGAGGTCAAGAAGAACCAGCACTGTTATCTTACCAGCATCAGTGTTCAGACGAATGTCATTTAATATCTTTATGAGAGCTGTTTCAGTACTATGACTTCGATGAAAGCTGGACTGAAAGTTGTCAGAGATGCCATTTAGATTTAAATAAGCGGTAGTTTGATTGTAGACTACCTTCTCACTTTGCCTATAAAAGTTAGATTAGAAATAGGCCTATAATTATTAAGACTAGAGGCATCCAGGTTTTTATTTTTTTAGGAGTGGTTTAATAATAGCTGTCTCAAGTGCCTTTGGAAATGTACCTGAAAGAAGAGAACCATTAATAACTTAACTTACAAGATCTTAGATGCAATGCAACTAAAAACACTTTTAAAAAGGTTTAACGTTGTATTCAGCTTGTACAAAAGGGTCATCTCTGAGGTGCAGGACATCCTGGTTAACTTTGCATGGGGATTTATTAGAGAATATTTGCTTTGCTTTCCTTTTTGTTTGTAAACGGGCTTGCATTACAACCACACGAGGGTCGGATTCAAAAGGCTATATCATGGGATAAGTTCTTAAACTGGAGTATACACTCATCCAACTTAGCCAGCCAAATAGCCCTTCTCGTCATCTCTTTTCATGTTGTGCTGGTATCAGGTTGGTGTTGCCCAGTTGCATGGGTTCTGATTGTGAATTGATGCTGAACAGAGACATGGAGGTGAATTTTCTGGGATGCCACTTTAGCAGCAGATTGACCAGATGGATAGTGAGGTCTACAAGAGAGTCCAGTGTAGCCTGATCACCCTGATCTGCCATCTCCATTGTCGTTGTTCAGACCTTAGAGGAAAACTGCTTTTAAAGCTGCGGCGTTCCAGTCGCTCTATTCAGCCACTCATCAGTGGCCGTGCTGGACCGACATCAGACCGACCTTCTTAGCCTGTGCAGCATGATGAAACACTCACCAAAATAGTGCGACAAGTTGTTCATATATGGATATGGACTCACTGCCTTTCTCCCATACAGCCGTAGCCCAGATGAGAGCCTTCCCTGTGAGAAGACTAAATAAAAGTGAATTTGCTGTGTTCAGATAATCCTTCCTGTGCAGTGAAGTAGAGTTCAGCATAAAACCCTGACATTAAGCAGGATGTTTGGTGAATTTATTAGGCCTGGTGATTGAGCATCAGACCGTGGAACATTGGGCACTGGGTGTCAGTCACTGGCTAGGAATCAGGGAGAGGTTGGTCGAGAGCCGTTGCACTTGGACGAACATCTTCAGCAACCCCCTCTCCTGATCTCTGAGGAAGCAGCCCTGAGTCACGAGTGAGACTTGTTATAAAAATTATTCTTTACTCAAATAATAAACAAAATTGTCATCAAAGAAAAAAAGTTTATGTTCAGACATGATGCGTTATGCAAACATAGTGAGTTCAGAGAAAGACAGTGTCTACTTCTCCGACGTTCTGAGAGTTTCTCTTTGACATTTCAATGTATATATAGATCACAGCACTACCTGCCTTTTGCTATACTGATTGGTTAAGAATGACTCAAGCGTTATTCATTACTCATTAGTGCATCTTCAGAAAACAGGAAATGAAATGAGACACTGAGAACACTTCATGTTCAGACAGAATGTTCAAAAACATTCCAAAATAACCCTTTGTTATTAACTGTGTATTTTAACCTCTAGGTTGTTAGGAGCCATGATCGTTGTTAAGACATGATGGCAATATTCTTTAATCAATAAGAAACAGTAAAGAGAATCATTAAGAAAAAATAATATTCTCTGCAGTCTTGGAGAGTCACTGAATCCATTACATCCATTGTTTGGTGAACCAGTGGAACACCTTAGAAACAGGTAAGAAACAGTAAGAAACAATAACATTCTCCACATTTGCCCAACTTGAAACTGGCCATTTTAAACAGTAATCATAAATCAAAACAAACAACAAAAATGACAAACATCTCAGCAGGATACTTACTATCAACACAAAGAACTTCATTTTCACAAGGAGATGTGCTATCCTTGCTCTTTAGCTTCAAGCATTTTATTCTCTTTGACGTTCTGCACCGGGTCTGGTCCCTTCTTGCAGTAGAACAAGTGAATACCTAACTTGTCCTACTGTAAAAACAACTTGTTGTCACATTATCAGGGGAGGATTGGACACATGCGCATAAGCGTTGAAATAAATATAAGGATATTTATTTACAATAAGGAAGCTAACATATCCAAATCGGCAGGCAGAGAATAATCGAGGAGACAGGCAGAAGGTCAGAGATCGAGCGAACGGACTATGAACAGGGCAAACACGAGGACGGACTATGAACAGGGCAAACACGAGGACGGACTATGAACAGGGCAAACACGAGGACGGACTATGAACAGGGCAAA
>JAQLOM010002560.1:0-10301 GCA_030068315.1 Chrysichthys thysi | reverse complement strand
GAAATGTGCGGCCCACTGGCAAAAGCTGTATGACAATTTGGCCCAATGAAAAATCTAATTGAATACCCCTGGTCTAGACCATGTGCATCATTGATTAAAATAGTTTCCAAGACTACTTGTGCTAGCAACAGGCCCTCATGAGAGCACTATAACTCATATGCCTTTGTTGAGGCTCCCAGTTCTTCCCATAAAACCTTTTCATTTTGTAGGTCATGCTCTTGCATATCTATAATATCATCCAGAGTACCATGTGTTTGTACAGAGACCGCTGTGGCCATAATGGCCAAAGTGCTACTCATGGCTTTTCTAGGTGCCTCATCTACTGCAATGTTTTCCTTAGTAGTGAAATCATTCTTCTTTTTGTGCGCTTGACACTTAACAGTTGTTATTTTTTTTTCTTGTTGCACAATTCCCATGGCTACCCTTAATTTAACAAATACTTCAATTTAGGGACTTTATTTCCCTGGTGCTTCCACATTACCAATTCTATTGCTTGTCTTACAAAACACAGTGTCCACAACTCTGGGGCTCACAAATCCAAGCCCTTAACTCTGCAGAGTTCTGTTGTATTTTTTCCTTCACATTCTCCAAACCCTGTGACTGAACATAGTCTAAGTAGAGTCCAATTCTATGTTGCCATTGTTTCTGCAATGACTTTTGCCTATACAAATCACAAATACACATTATTATTTTTTCATGCCATTTTACTGTTTTTCCTAATATAAACTTAATATCCTACCATACTCAAACAGTTTTAATGAACATAGATTAATACATTTACTGTATATTGGATGAGCTGACCAAACTATGCATCCTGTCATTGTTACTTCTACACACTTAACCACAAGAGTCATAAGCTCAGTTCTAAGCGCTGTGATCGTATTAGTTATCATCTCTAGTCCAATCTTCTATACATGCAGCAATTATGCAATAAACAATCTATCTTGTATTCTCTTGGCCTCCACTTTTATCAGTTTAAAAGAGAGTTTATTGAGCTGTGGGGACGGGGGCATACTTTGCTAACCATGCAGATGTGCTCTAGAATTTAGATTTTGAATATATATATATTTTTTTTATTGAATATGGTTAAACAATGAAGAAAGAAAGCAACAGAACTTCTCACCTCCTTGTTTTCTTAGAAAAACAGCACTGAAATATTAATAATCTATTAGTGTGAGAAACTAAAATCTTTCACAGTACAGGCAGGTGATTAATAGTTAGCTGATGCTGGGTGCTTGATTGTGTCTAAAATATAAAAAAAAAATAGCTGCGACTGTATGAGAATTAAGGAAAGAATAGCTCTTAGAGTGCAAAGTAAAAGGTTTGAATTGTGGGTCAGATATAGTCTGGAAAATAGCCAAACAATAATTGACTTCTCTTTCAATCCTTTGTAAGTGAAAAGAGATAGCCTTTCACTGCCTATGCTACTAATATTTACTTCAGTCACACTGATATTCCCATCAACCCGAGGAATATCAATCAATCAAAAAAAAATCAAATAAATTCTGCCATGTGAAGATAAGTACATGCACAGCACTAGCTGTTCTAGAGTGAAGCACTACATCACTATCACCATTTGCAGGCCTCATTCTACATCTCTACATTACCTATTAGGGCTTTTCAATTATGGCAAAAATCATCATTGTGATTATTTTGGCCAGTATTGAGATCACAGTTATTTAAGAAGATTACTCATTGATGTTGGAAACATCACATATTTATTGAAACTAAATAAAAAAAACTAATTACATATAAACCTCTCCTACCTGAATTGCCACCTTATCATAGTGGAGGAGTTTGTGCGACCTTATGATCTTAGAAGCTACTGTATGTTGTCAGGGGCATAAGCCCCCTTGTAGGATCACCCAAGGCAAACAGGTCCTGGGTGAAGGTCCAGACTAAGGGCGATTCAAATGGACCCCAATGAATAAAAAAATCAAGGACCCAGTTTCCTTTGCCCGAACCCATGTTACCAGGGTCCACCTCTGGAGTCCTGGGGGAGGGGCACGATGGTGGGTGCCTGGTGGTTGGGCTTTGCCGCATGGATCCCGGCCGGGCTCAGCCCAAAGAGAATACATGGGTTCACCCTCCCATGGGCTCACCACCTGTGAGAGGGGCCATAGGGGTTGGGTGCAATGTAGAATGGGTGGCAGCCGAAGGTATGGGTTCAGTCGGACTGATCCTCAGCTGCTGACACTAGCCTTTGGGACATGGAAAGTCACCTCTCTGGTGGGAAAGGAGCGTGAGCTGGTGCGTGAGGCTGAGAGGTACCAACTAGATATAGTTGGGCTCACTTCAACACACAGCCTAGGCTCTGGAACCAATCTTCTTGAGAGGGGGTGGACCTTATACCACTCTGGGGTTCCCCATGGAGAGAGGTGCTGAGCAGGTGTGGGCATATTAGTTGCCTCCCTCTGCCTTCGGGTAGGGGAACGGGCCCTGACTATTGTTTGTGCATATGCACCAAACAGCAGTTCAGACTACCCAACCTTTTTGGAGTCCTTAGAGGTTGTGCTAGATAGTGGCCGTCCTGGGGACTCCTTAGCCTTTCTGGGAGAGTTCAACACCCATGTGGGCTGTGACAGTGAGATCTGGAGGGGGCTGATATGGAGGAGTGACCTCTCCGATCTGAACCTGAATGGTATTTTGCTGTTGGACTTCTGTGCTCATCACAGTCTGTCTGGCCGTCACAAATTCCATGTGTGAACATAAGGGTGTCTATAAATGCACTTGGCATCACGACACCTTAGGCCACATCTCGATGGTTGACTTTGTAGTTGTGTCATCGTATTTGTGGCCATATGTTCTGGACTCCCGGGTGAAGAGAGGAGCTAAGCTGTCAACTAGTCACCACCTGGCAGTTAGCTGGGTTTGATGGTGGGGAAGGATGCCGAGCAGACCCGGAAGACCCAGATGTGCAGTGAGGGTTGTCTGGGAACGTTTGTCAGAGCCCGCTGTCAAAAGGGCCTTCAACTCCCACCTCCAGCAGAGCTACAACCATGTTCCAAAGGAGGCAGGGGACATCAAGTCCAAGTGGGCTGTGTTCTGTGCCTCCATTGTCGAGGCAGAAGACTGGAGCTCCGGCCACAAGGTCATCAGTGCCTGTGGAGGTGGGAATATTTGAACTCAGTGGTGGAAACCTGAGGTAAGAGGAGCTGTCAAGCTGAAGAAGGAGGCTTATAAGGTCTTTTTGGCCTGTGGGACTCTGGAGGCAGCTGACAGGTACTGTGAGGCTAAGCAGGCCATCACACAGCTGTTGATGAGGCAAAAACTCAAACATGGGAGGAGTTCAATGTGTCCTTAGAAAAAGACTATCAGTTGGCCCCAAAAAGGTTCTGGACCACCATGTGGTGCCTCAGGAGGGGAAAACAGCTCTTCACTAACACTGTTTATGGTGGAGATGTTGTTGTTGGGTGGTGGAAGGAATACTTTGAGGACCTTCTCAATCCCACCAACATGGCCTCATCAGAGGAGGCAGAGCCTGAGGACTCAGAGTAAGGGTCTCCCAATTCTGGGGTCGAGGTCGCTGAGGTAGTCAGAGGGCTCCTTGGTGGCCAGGCTCCTGGGGTGGATGAGATCCACCCTGAGTATCTCAAGATTCTGGATGTTTTGGGGTTGTCTTGGTTCACATGCCTCTGCAAAATCACATGGACATCGAGGGCTATGCCTCTGGACTGGCAAACTGGGGTGGTGGTTCTCTTTTTTAAAAAGGGGGACCGAAGGGTGTGTTCCAGCTACTGGGGAATCACACTTCTCAGCCTCCCTGGAAAAGTCTTTTCAGACGTATTAGAGAGGAGGGGCCTACAGATAGTTGAACCTCAGATCCAGGAGAAACAGTGTGGCTTTTGTCCTGGCCACAGAGCTCTTGACCATCTCTATACACTCAGCAGGATACTCGAGGGTGCATGGGAGCTTGCAGAAACCAGTCCACATATTCTTTGGGGGGCATTTTACTGTCCCCCCCGGGATGACTTGTGAGGTGTGCTCTGGGAATATGGGGTATTGGGCCCATTGTTATGGGCTATTCGGTCCTTGTATGAGACAGAGTTTGGTTTGCATTGCAAACAACAAGTTGGATTTGTTCTCAGTGGGGGATGGACTCTGCCAAGGCTGCCCTTTGTCTCCAGTTTTATTCATAACCTTTATGGGTAGAATATTTTTGTGAAGCCAATGTGTAGAGGGGTTCTGATTTGGTGGCCACAAACTCTTGACTCTGCTCTTTACGGATGATGCTGTTCTGCTGGCTTCATCGAGCTGGGACTTTCGGCTCTCACTAGAGCGGTTCACTGCTGAAGGTGAAGCAGTTGGGATCAGAATCAGCACCTCTAACTCTGAGGCCATGGTTCTCAGTCAGAAAACAGTGGAATGCCCTCTCCAGGTCAAGGGAAAAGTTCTGCCCCAAGTGGAGGAGTTTAAGTACCTCAGGGTCTTGTTCACAAGTGAGGGAAGGATGGAGCCAGAGATCGACAGGCAGATCAGGGCAGCATCTGCTGTAAAGCAGGCCTTGTACCAGTCTGTCATGGTATAAAAAAAGATAGGAGAGCTAAAAGGCAAAGCTCTCCATTTACTGGTGGATCTATGTTCCCACCCTCACCTATGGTCACAAGCTCTGGGTAGTGTCCAAAAGAACAAGATTGCGGTTACAAGCGGCCAAAATGAGTTTCCACTGCAGGGTGGCAGCGCTGTCCTTTAGAGATAGAGTGAGAATTTCAGCCATATGGGAGGGACTCAGAGTAGAGCCACTACTCCTCTGCATTGAGAGGAACCAGATGAGGTGGCTTCGGCATCTGATAAGGATGCCTCCTGAACACCTCCCTGGAATGGTGTTTCAGGCATGTCCAACCAGGAGGAGGCCCCGAGGTTGACCCAGGATATGCTGGAGAGACTATGCCTCCCAGCTGGCCTGGGAATGCCTTGGTGTTCCCCTGGAAGAGATGGAGGAGGTGGCTGAGGAGAGGGAAGTCTGGGCCTCACTGATAAGGCTATTACCCCCGCAACCCGACCCCAGATAAGCACAAGAAGATGAAGATGAAGACGCACACATTCCTGTTATGTATAAATTATCAGTGATTGTAAAGATTGTTTACTCAGTAAAGATTGTTACTTTAAGAAGGATATGTAAAACTTGCTTATTTTCTTACTACACACATCTGCTGTTTAATTTCAATATGTTCTGTGATATAAAATAAATGGCTCTAATCATATGTGGAGTGGATGTCTGATAGGAGAAAAAACATATAATGTGGACTCTATAGTGGAGATCAAAATTAGAGAACAACCTACAATTTCCTAAATGTCAAGGTCACTACGTAGTCCTGTTTGGAAATGATCCAAACAGGAGTAAAAGAACAGTATTTTAATCATATGTTATGAGTTACATAAATTCAGAAACACAGTATAAGAACTTGAAAACTGAAATATGATACTGTATTTGAAAAAGAACACTGATCAAAATTAGAGAACAGCAATGATTGTAGCATGAAGAAAGATCACAACTAAATTTTCTGAAGGTTAAAAATTAGCTTAATGGGAAGTGTACAGGCCAGTGCTTTGAATGACTTCGATGGCCACAGGACATCACTAGTCTCTCACACAGCTCTGATGTGGTTTTGGTTTTGTTCTTGCAGTCTCCTCCACAGTCCGGTGACTGTAGTGGGTTTCTAAGCCATAACTTTGTTGCCAAGGATTTTCCAGAGGTTTTCTAATGGGTTTAGATCAGGACTCTGGGCTGGCCATTTCATAATTTCAAGGTTTTTGGTTTCAAGGAATTGCTTTACCCATTTTGCTGTGTGACAGGAGGCATTGTCCCACATGAAAACTGCTATCTGATTGGGTGATGAACACAGGGAAGGAACCACATGTTGTCGAAGAAGGTTCTGATAAACATTTACATTCACTCTGTCAAGTGGGTGGGGACGTAATATAGTGGGCGGACCCCGGAGTGCATAGCTACACAATGCAAACAGAAAGAGCAAGTAGCAGGAAGTGATCTGAAGGCATGTCAACACAACAATATCGGACACCGTAGCAATTTAGAACTTTCTGCTCAGTCTGTGGCTTTTTTCTTCAAATTAAGCACTACGCCAAGGTACAAATTGTCATTGCAATAGAAATCCAACAGCTGCATAATGAGAATTACTATGGATAACATAAGCTTCCAGAATTTAATTTGAGACATAGCCTTAGCATTGATGCTAACTGTCAAGTTGTATCAGTTTTATTTGGTTGTTCAACTTGTGCTTTTCTTTTCCCCAACTTGAATAAGGACTGACATCTGATGGAGATTTGGGAAACTGGAATTCACTCAAAGACCTGACCAGACAACTATTTGTTTCCTTTCTTCTGTTTTATTTGAATACAGATCCAGATAGTAGCTTTAGCTTCAGTTTTATCTTCAGCGGTCACTTTAATTTTATCCCTAGCTTTATCTTTAGGTGAAAAACCTGCATACAAATTAGAAAGGAATAAGGAAAAAAAAACCCAATAGAACAAACAATGACTACTCAAACCCTTCAAAATATTCTAAGCAGTACAGATCAGCTCGGATTTAAAAAGAGCAATTATGGAAGAATGACTAAACACATGCATTCATTTCATTTAAACAGGAATTTCAATTCAATAAATAAATCAAACATATTCAAAGATCAAAGCAATATAAAGAAACAATTAAATGAGAGCCAGGGGACTCAAAATTTACTGCAATCAAGCACCACTTCTCATGCAGCCGCTAGAAAACATGAATAACTAAATGCTACAACCCAGCATGTTAAATAACTAATTTCAACACACTGAAAAGAGCATGATATAAACAAGCATTCACTGGCTGCCACTCCAGTCTTTCAAATGTCCCATAGGCACAAAGTCCCCAAGAATATCTCTGAACACTCAAGAGCATTCTTTCCGAACTCTTTTCTTTTTGTTTGTGTTTTATTTTTCCGCATGTGGCTCAGCCTGATTTAAATATGCGGCTCTTCCGGTTGTCGCGCACAATGAAGATCATGCTCAGCTGGTGCGAGTTCAGCTGCAATCAGCGAGCTGCGTTGAGACTTCCCTGTTCCCGTGCACTTCACACGGTTCCCCCCCCCCTTTTTTCTGCTTTTCCTGTGCTCCACAGTGACATTAAAAATCACCCAAGCCAGTTTGACTTTACACTAACCGTTAGCGTTGATGCTAACTGGCTGTGTCTGGGGCACATCTCCGACATCTCCTGGAAAATCTTCTCGTTCCGTGTAGCTCCAGCCAGCGCCCCCTGAATCTTGTCTTCAGCTAAGAAGCACAGCAAGTCCTGTACCTCTGCGTTGGACCACGGGACTGATTTTGGTGTCGCCATTCTGTATAAACAGTAGCTGTGGAGAGTTTTACAAATGGCGGGTCTGGCTGTTAAAATTGATCATGCTACGCGACCAGTGACTCCACCCTCTAGCCAATCAGGGACCGACAGCCTTCTGACGTCGCGTTTTGGTCCCTACTCGGCCCTATTGGAACCGCAGTGAGGCAGGTACTAAAAATGGTACCTACTTGGCCCAATTCGGGCCGACCCTGCCCGGCTTCTGCCAGTGGAAAAACAGTGGAGCCAGGGCCGAGTTGGGCCAAGTAGGAAGTAATGGAAAAGGGCCTTAAGAGGCCTGTCTCCTGCTGCAGAAAACATTCCCTACACCATCACACTTCCTCCTCCACCTTTCACTGACTTCTTAACACAGTTGGGGTTCAGTTTTTCCCCAGTTTGATTATGAACATAATGTTTCCCATCAGACCCAAATAAATTAAACTTCCTTTTATCACTAAAGTGAACTTTGGACCAGTTCTCCTCTGTCCACACAATATGCTAGTCTAGCCTTCTGATTCTTCCTGCTTATGAGATGTTTGGTCACTGCAGAGTAGGCTGTCAGTCCAAATGCTCTTAAACATTTGCGAACCAGGCCCAGGCTTGCCCTCTGCATCGGCGGCTCTAGTGGCACCTACCCGGGTAGGGGGAGACACAGATATAGAGGGAAAGAGGGGGGTTTTGCCCACACAGAGCAGGCTGTGGGGGAGTTGGCCCCCGCTTCCGTGGGGCTGGGACAGGGGGAATTTGGGCAGAGGGAACAGACAAGGGGAAAGAAAAAGGGGAAACACATGGGGAGAGGGAGGGTTCGTCTGTCTTTGGAACCGCCACCAAGTCAATGGCCCTATCTAGGGACGCCAGGCAGTGACACTGGACCCATTGCACCATTTCCTGCAGGAGCCTCCGGACAAACTGCTCCAGTGTGACTGCGTCGTTGACTCCCTCGGTGTTGTGCTCCTTTGCTGCCAGCCTCTATCAACAGGCATCCTGGAGACATTGGGCAAACACAAACAGCCGGTCCACCTCGTCCAGACGCAGTGCATGGAATCGCTGACAGTGCTGCTCTGGAGTGCGGCCAACCCGTCGCAGAATGGTCCACATTAGCTGGTCATAGTCCATCTGGTACAGCTGCTGGGCTACGAGCTGAGCGTTGCCGAACAAGAGAGGTAGCAAGCAGGTCGCTCATTGCTCCTTCAGCCACCCCCACACCTCTGCTGCATGCTTGAAGAGAGCCAAGAAGGCCTCCGGGTCATCGTACAGCCCCATCTTGGTCACAGCGGCACGGGGAACACCCACAGCTGCCCCCACAGAGGAAGTCACTGATGCGAACAGGCTCTGGAATATGGAAGCGGTGCTCCTGTTCCTTTCAGAGGAAGAACAGCTTCTGGTCTTGGTATTGGTGAGTGGCGTCTCCCCTGCACCGCTCATTGCAGGGAATAAGAGACAACATTAACCATCCCCAGATGTGCTCACTTGCCACTCACCTACCCCGGTTCCACTCCCCTGCCAGCAGGTGGCGCTCGACCACGCTCCCGCTGCCACACAATTAACTTAATTAGTTGCTAGATGTTCTCCCTGCTGAATCTTTTTTAAACTGTCTTGCTTTTTCAGCCATTTGTTGCACCTGTGCCAAATATTTGGGACCTGTAGCAGGCATCAAATTTGAAATGTCCTCATTTAGTGGATAAAGGTGTACAATTTCCCAGTTTGAACATGTGTTATGTTATCTATGTTCTGTTGCGAATAAAATATTGGCTCACATAAGTTGAAAGTCTTTTAACTTTACTTTTATTCAACTTTAAAGAACGTCCCAACTTTTCTGATATTCAGGTCGTGATAATAAAAATAGCAAAAAAATTAATCAAAACAATTACATAGATAGATAAATGGATGGATAGATAGATGTAGCTATATTTATTCAACATGTAGTGTTATTCAGTAAGGCTCAGCATTAAAAGCTATAGCAGAAATAATGAATATAGTAGGACCTTGATTCACAAACTTAATCCGTTCTGGGACTTAGTTCGCATACCAAATTGTTCACGAACCAAAACCATTTTTCCCATTGAAGTTAATGTAAATACAATGAATTTGTTCTAGAAATGTGGTATTTTTACATTTTAAGTGTTTTTGTGAAATAATATAGAATGAAAGTAACATCCTTAATTAAATCCCAATAACGCTAAATTAAATAAAACAGTACTGTAATTTACCTTTGTTGTTTATAGTTGCTGGCACAGGTGGATGGTGAAGGAATAGAGGAGGAGGAGGAAGCACCTGCTTTGAAGGGGAATCCCCTTACATTAAAACACTGGGCAACCCTGATTTGGGAGTTTTTTCTCTTCTCTGCACCTTCTTCGGTTGTTCCATTTCTGATTTGCGCATGTCAGGATTCCGCCCTACAGTCTGTGCATTTGCGACGCAGACTTGATTTTCATGAACACTCACCGCTGTCTGCGTTTCTTGAATGCCTTAATGATTCTCACGATAGCACCAGCGGTGCATGCGCAGACATTACGCTCTGAATCACCAGATTAGAAACAGCTGTAACCGTTTAGCAAAGACTATAAAGTCTCTCAGTTTTCACAATGATTTTGCGGAGTATTAACGTCCCCGGATCTGTTATTACCAAGCCGTGATATCCTGTATTGCTTTCCCGTGTTTGACCTGTTTTGACCTCCGATTCCGATTCTCGTCTCTGACCCTGTTATACATTGTTTTGATCTTCCGGTTCCTGACTTAGCTTTTGTATTTTGATTTATATCCCTGTTATGTCTAGTTTTGTCTGTTTGCCCGATCATATGACCTTCTGCTTGTATTTTGGGTTCCTCTATTGCCTGCCGACTTGGACTTGTTAGCTACCATCTTTTATAAATAAATATATCTTTTATATATATATATATACAACCCCAATTCCAAAAAAGTTGGGACAAAGTACAAATTGTAAATAAAAACAGAATGCAATGATTTACAAATC
>JAQLOM010002433.1:0-10306 GCA_030068315.1 Chrysichthys thysi | reverse complement strand
GTCAACTCTATAGCTCCAAAAACTCATCCTGCCCTATCTGTCAAATCTTTTGCATAAGTGTTTTGTGTGAATAAGAGCAAGAAATGTGCACAAGACAAAAGTGTGTACTAGGCAGCACTTACTGTTAGAAAGTATTTGTTGCTTTTATGTCAAAACTGAAGCCTTCTGAAGTTGAGGCATGCTGATCCTGCTTGTGGTTTTTGTGTTCATGTTGGCGTCATACTGTGTTCATGCTACATTCGTGAAAGCTCTTCGGTGAATTAGAGGCAGGGGAACTAACTCTTTTTGTTGTACAGTCTCAAAAGAAACAGGTGGAGACTAGGAGCATTACTCTACGGTTTCATAGGACCTCTCCTCACAAAGTACTTCAGAGTCCAGAGACAGAGCACTACTTGCAGGAACAATACCAATCAAAAGGGTGCCAAGCTAAAATATGAAGACAACGTACTAATCCTCATTACCTCACTGTAAATTGGATGAAGGGCTTTTTGCTTAAGTCATTCTTTTCTCCCAACATTTTACTGAACACTTTCCCAGAATGGTTATCTACCATGATAATATAGGGATAATAGCGTGCTAAGAAGCTACCTGAATGCAACTACTGCACATATGAATGCGTTTGAAACAACTTAAATGTTTTTTTTATTTAATATTTTTTTTAAAGTAATTTACATTTTCATCACCCCAAACACACCGTAAATCTGTGTGGGATGTGAGATGATAGAGAAAGTAGGCAGTGCTGCCTGTAAGGGGTACACTTACAACCAGCTCCAAAAACCTTGGGGCTATTCTACAAGAGGCAGGACGTCTCTGAGGAATGGCCAAAATATAATCCGTTTTTAAAACCTGACACAGAAAACGCTACTGAAAGAATTTTGTAAAGCCAGGCGCTACCCCCCCCCCCCCCCATGCGCATGTACATAGTGTACACAATACATGTACAGTACACAACAGGCAGATATATGTGTCTGTCTCTGTATTGTGTAATTAGCTTTAGCTAATTAATATTTTCTTACCATGTTTTGGTTTGATCATTTACTTATATGGATAAACTTAGGGTCAGTTGAACTGGTAGAGAAAATACTCTAAATAGCTTTATTTACAGACTAAAAAAAAAGTACACAAGTAATGATGGATTAGTAAAACAGTGATGTCCCTGCCTTTGAGACCGTATAATCATATGAGCATGGTGTGGTTTAGATTCATTAATGGCTCTTTTAATGTTATGAGGCAGATGATTGGTAAGGTTAATGCGGTAGAAATTATCCAGCCTCAGTAGGAGCTAAACTTTGTAAAGGGATGAAATACAGCCTGCCCATCATAACTCTAAGAACTCTAAATGTAGACACTCTGCTAAGTATCAGAGCAAAGTCCATATCCTTTTTTCTGATTGTCATCAAGTGTTTAGACAGATTATTTAGATAGCCCCAGTATCCTGATTCAGTTCTGAGCTCTGGTTACTGACTATATGATGGTGCCCATGTTATACCTGTGTCTATCCAAAAAACATGCCAGGAAGAGGACTTTGTCTTCGCCTTCTACCGCTTAATCCTGTTCAGGGTCATGGGGGGAAGCTGGCACCAATCCCAGCTGACATTGGGTGAGAGGCGGGATACGCCCTGGGCAAGTCACCAATCCACCGCAGGGCAACACACAGAGAGACAGACAACCATTCACACTCACATTCACACCTACGGCCAGTTTAGAGTCGCCAATTATCCTAATCCCCTCTGTGCATGTCTGTGGACTGTGGGAGGAAACCGGAGTACCCAGAGAAAACCCACATGAACACGGGGAGAACATCCAAACTCCACACAGAAAGGCACCCGTGCTGAACCCAGGGCTCGAACCCAGGACCTTCTCACTATAAGGCGACAGTGCTAACCACTCAGCCAGCGTGCCGCCCCAGGAGGAGGACTGGCTATGCTAAATCCAAACAAGTGTGTGTGTGTGTGTGTGTAAATGTTTGCCTGCATACATGTTTGGTGCCATGCAATTGGCATCCCCATCATGCCTTCAGTGGTCCTGGTATAGGCTCCAGATCCAGGATAAAGAGGTTACTGAAATTCAGTTAATCAAAGCAAGCAATATCTTTTCCTGGGCTGAATATGTAAGTCAAGTAGAAACGGGGGACTACAGACTGAAAAGATCAAAGTAGTAAATCACTATTTTAAACCATTTAGAAAGCAACCAGATCCATCTCCAGGATAAGTACAAGATGTAGTGTTACAACTTCACACTGTATCTAAGGGCGATATGGCTTTTGAAGATGTGCAAAATTCCCTCAGTAGCAGCCAGGAAAATGGACAGATTTGCCAACTGGTACATCCATAAATGGCTAGGATTACCAAGGTGTTTCTCAAACACAGGTTTCTTTAGGGCAAACTCGATCCAGCTGCCAATTCAGTCCATCACCCTGGGTTACCAGCAGGAGAAATCTAGATTAGTCCTGAATCCAAGAGAGTCTGTGAACATGTCTTTTCAACAAGGCCACTAGAAGGCTGCATCCTCAGGAAATTGTCAGTAGGGGGCATGTTGGATGAGCACGGCATAGCTGGGGAGAAATGTATTGCCTCTCATCCAACGGTCCAAGGCCACAACAAAGGAACAAAAAAGCCATGGTCATGGATGAGGTTTGACACTGCCATGCTTCAGAAACCCACATTAGTGGTGTTGGCATGGAGGAGAGCTACCTCCTCCACAACACCATCAGTGCTAGCATAAAACATATGCTGTTGGGGTGTAAGACAGCACTGATGCAGGGGCACTACAGATGGTGGAGCAACCAGGTCCTGAGGAAGAACACCAGCTCACAAGACACCAGCTCACAAGACATTCCAAAACTGCTTTCTCCAGGAAAGGATTACAACATGAGGGTGGACGTCAATAAGCAGTTGCATTTCCCTCATGAGATCACAACTACTGTATACTATTCTGGTAGGATATCGTGCTTTGGTCTGCTGTTGCCCAGAGTGCTCTACTCATTGAGCTCACCATCCCTTGGGAAGAGGAAATGCAATCTGCTCATGAGCATAAGAGGACAAATTCATCAGAACTGGCTGCTGAGAACAGAGAGGCAGGCTATACAATCATCATCTATCCCATGGAAGTAGGTTGTCAGGGCTTCATCAGCACATTAACACCATGGTTGCTCCAGGATGTAGGTGTTACCGGGGCGAAGCTCCAAAAAGCAACCAGAGCACTCGCTGAGGAAGTGGAGAAGGGAAGTTTCTATGTCTGGCTATGTCTGAGGAGGAGGGTCAAGGATTGGTTGCCCAGTCAATAAGAGGGCAGCTGCAGGGGCTGGCAGGGCTGCCACTGTTCTGCCACCAGGAGATTTTCCTGGGGTTTAAAGGGGGAAAAAAACATCAATGAGCAGTGGTTCCCAGCTGAAGACCCTGCGGCTGACCCATGACCCCAGCAGAGGTGCGACAGGCAGAAATGTCCAACAGGAAACAACACCCACCTTTACAATCTAACTCTTGAGTACAATATATTTCTCTCATGAACACAGCTGCTACAACATATTTCAACTAATTTCTTGCTGCCCATTCTTTTGAATGCATAGCGCTACTGTTTTCAGTCTGTGCTGCTAGTCAGGCAGATTATACCAAACTGAAACAGTCAGGGTCATTTCTGATAACTCAAAGTCATGGCTGCAGAATGAGGGATCAGGATTCATTAGTCTGCAGATCTCCCTGACAATGTGCTTGGGTAAAAGGAAATTAATTACTCAGGTGGTTAGAAGAAGTGTATCGACATGTAATCAAATCTGTCTCCTCCTTCACGGTTATCTAATAGAAACGTTCACACATTATCCTACTGAACAAGGTGACCCTAAAGGGAGACAACTGAATTTCTGCCCATCTATCTTGAACATGCTTAAAACCATTAACAAGGAGAAAAAAAAAGATCCAAGATAGATTTTAAATAAATTATAGGAACCATAAGCAGCAGCTTCTCAATGGTTATATCTGGTCATATCTGGAATATAAAGCTTCCTAAAATTTTACTGCATGCAGTTTGGTAGAGAAAAAAAATGGGTCAAGTTGATTATCTAATGACACATACCGTATATTCATTTCCTTTCCTTTGGATTAGTAGAGATATGCCTGCTGTTTTTTGAAGAGACACTCTAAGACTTCCAGCTGGTTTAAAGTAAAAGACTATATTTAATCAAATAAAGATTCATCCAATTCACAATTTGATTCAATTCATGATACCGGCTTCATGATTCAAAATTACCACAATAGATTTAAAAACAAAATGGAAATTAAAAGAAAATTCTATTACCAAAAATGCAATATTTGTTTCCCTATTCATTAACAACTTAAATATTCTTTTTATTAAACATAAAGAATATATACTGTTTTATAATTTTTTATAATAGCCAACAATCATCTATAAACATTTTTAAAGGCTGGAGTACAACATTAACTATTAACAATTTTTTTTCTTTATTAAAAATGAAAATCTTAATAACAAATAGGACTTTTCCTAAAAAATGTATACACCTTTGTAAAGACTGCAGTCAAATTAAACATAAAACAACCACCTCCAGCATTCTGTAACTAACTTTCAGCATTCTGTAGAAAAAAAGATAGCTTAGATTTCCTGTTGAATCTGTTTGTGAAGTCAGTCGCACAAAAGCTCTTTCCCATTTTAGATCCGATTTCTGTGTGTTTGCGTGTGTGTGTGTTTGTAGCATTCGAGCTGTATTATTTCCACCTATGACATTTATTCCCACTATTGTCATTACAGCCCTCTGCTGTATAAATAAATAACATTTGAAATGAAAAATAAATAATTCAATTATGAATAGGAAAAACTAAAAGATTAATTGCAGTGCATTCTTTATTTCCATCATAAATTTGTACCACAATTTTTATATACACAGGTGCTCCCCGAGTTACAATACCGATTGTGATACGCTAAAAATTGTAAAATAGTTAGAAAATTTCCTACAGGAAAAGACTCCTCGATAGGCTAGGCTAAGCTAGGCTAAAATACCTAAGCTAGGGTAAGCTACCCAAGCTAGGCTAAGCAGTGGCCTACGACGACATTCAACATACGATATTTTTGACTTATGATGGGTTTTGTGGAACGCATCTCCATTGTAAGTTGAGGACTACCTGTATATTGTTACATGCCTAGTAAAGATATATTACTTAAGCTTAGGAATCTCTATACTGTTTTCTGTCATATTTAGAAGCAGACCAGCTACAAACCTCAACATTTCATAAAATACTTCATAAAAAGCAAAAACACCAAATTCTGCATTCCTGTTTGGAGAACCTGTTTCTCTGTCAGTTCCCATCAAGAAGTATTTCATTAGAATTCAAGATCATGTTCTGTATATAGATTATTATCTAATTAAGGGATTTATTCAGTGAAATGCATGTACCTGCATGACCTTTGAATCGGTTGCCCTGACTACACTAGAAACAGATTTTCACAGCTTTCATCACCATGTAAAGATGCAAAACATAGTACTGTTCATCATCATCATCATCATCATCATCATCATTATCATCATGATAAACCTCTAAGCTCTGAAGACCTCATGTAATAAAGGTTTACATGTGAAAAAAAGTGACTTAACATCTGAAAAAAAAATCAAATAACTCAAAGGCTTTGGAGGATTTTGTGTTTTAAATGTGAAAAATAGCACTTTCTTTTTTTTTTTGCTTTTGTGTGTTTATTTTAATAAATATTCAATTTGGGCATTTTTACCTACAGGTGCAAAGTACACAGCAGTGTTTATGCAAATTACTTTTGCAGTGTAATTTACTAAGCCTGAAAGTCATGTTGGAAAATTCGTACACATGAAGGGCAGGTACTGAGTTTGCATGCCCCTCTTTCTGCCGTTTGACAAAGATAAATACCTTACTTTCTTACAATTTTGCAAATTCATGTCTCATTATATAATGAGAGTTGGTTTCATATGAGGTATTTACTGTACATTTGCCCCTCCGATGCCAACATAATCCAAAGAACACACACCCATGCCTACACAATTATACTGCATATCATACAGTATATCATATCTGGAACTTTTATTTACTTTTCCCTTCAGAGCACGTCTATCATGAACTCATTTTAATTAATGTTTCCTCACACAACGTTACGCATCACATCATTGATGTAATTATTCTTTGCCCATTTGCTGCATGCTCAGTTTATTACATTGCATAAATGAACCTCTTTATTTAGGATCTTGGTAAATCTGGGTCTATATGTTCTGTCGTGTGCTGCAAGTGGCTCTGGTAGATCAATGGTAAAGGTCCTGGGTTACAGATCACAAGTAGCCAAGCTGTGCCTGTTGGGTCCTTGAGCAAGGCCTTTAACCCTCTCTGCACCGGGGCGCTGTATCATGGCTGACCCTTTACTCTGACCCTAACAATCTGGGCAATGCCAGGAAAACATTTTCACTCTGCTGTAATGCATACATGACAAAATAAAAGCTGCTGCCGCTTCTCTTTCTTCCCAAACCTCGAATGCTCCCGATGACTGTTTGTCTGGGTGCTTAGATGAATCATCTAAATAATATTTGGTAAAAATCATTTTAACCATGTTACCTCAATGGGTTCAACTGTGTTTTTGATGTACTGCAAAGCACAATGTGATCACTGTGTGGAACAATATAACAATTCCAAACATCGTGGCCTTGTTCAGCAGTTACATTTCATTGATTTGCATTGTACTTGCAATGTAAGTTCCTTCTTTAATCATAGAGAAGCAGCGTTTGAATAACTCAATTACTACCAAATAGAATGAGCGGGCTCAATTCAGTTTTCCTTTGTGTAGCACTTTTAACAGAAGACATAATCCCAAAGCAGCTTCACACAAATCCAGATATATTTTAGATATATTAGAACAAGGAAATCACTAAAATGTCCTAAGTTTCGAGCTTCTGCTCTAGTACAGAACATGCATGGCAATCATTTGTGTTTATGTCCCACAGACTTCATTCAGGTCAGCATGTTAACAGGGCTGTTTTATACATGCACTGTATATAGCGGAAAAACAAATGCCATTTATGTTCAGTAGTAATCCAAATCAGACGTGGGTGGGAAAGGACAAAAAAGCAGCGTGGATGAGAAAAGAGACGAGCTGCTTAGACATTTAAAATGTTACAACGCTCACATCCATCTTCGGTTTGATCAGTGGCATAAAGCACAGAATGATAGATAGCACAGGGTCACAACAATGCTGCAAAATGGGTATGGAAGCCCAGAAAGACCATGCGTTATTTCTTTTTTTTTCTTGTGATCTCAAGATAACAAAAGTTGTTTTCTTAAGACCTCATCTGTCTGATCTGAAATGCATTAATGGGCGTATTTACCATCTTTCTAGCCTTACGTTTGTCACTGCTTGACCATTTCCAAATTAGTGTCAGTCAGAAAGTTAATTAGTGACTCTAATTAATATACAATTATAACCTTAATTAGCACAATAGAGATCTTGAACAGGTGCTCAGTGTCACTGCCAGTAAGTAAGGAAGTAAGTAAGTAAGTAGGTAGGTAGGTGTACTTTATTGATCCCAAAGGGGAAATATGGGAACATATAACCAAACAACACAGTCAACCAAGCTCAGGACCAAAACCCTGACCGTAGGTCTGTAAGGCCATAACATTCCCACTGTACCAGCTAATTCCTGGAAGATGCCCTAAAGTATAGCATGTATGATATCAGGTAAGGTGGACTAGAGACAGAAGCAAGCAGAAGCAGAATTCTTTATTTAAATAAAACATGAGCCAAGATGATAAATGTAAAGGACATGTTACTCAGCATCTTGGTGTAACACAACAGAAGCTTGACGACGACTTCAAACAAAACCCAGGCCTTAAATTATGTTATTAAAATGGTGCTCAGCAAGGTACAAGTGTGTGCGATCATGGACATGTGACTGTGTGCAGTGGCTAATGGATTGTGTAATCCAGATGTTCTGCACTGACATGACATATGATCAATAATGCAATTTCACATTTGAGAAAAATAAGTTATAATCTCGAGAAAACCTTTGTTATCTTGAGATCACAAGAATAAAAAAAAAAAGAACGCATGGCCTTTCTGTACATTTGTACTACCGGTGCGTGACATATGAATTGCCAATTTCAGTCCCCATCAAAGCTCTTACAGCATAATATGTTTTCAGTGCCTCTTTAGCCTTCATTTAATGTTGGATGAGTTGAATTTAAAAAAAAAAAATAATAATAATAATAATAATAATTGGGGCAGTTTTGTATTGCAATTTAACTCATGAAAGCTAATCATTCAGGCAACCCCATTACTGCCAACTAATCAAATTTGCCTGCAGAACTGATTTTCAGATTTTCTGTGAAAACTAAAAATATATTCCAATTAATAATAATGTGTAGTTACAGCTGATTTTATTACAGAAAAATCCATATTCATTCATTCACTCAGTCATTCGGCTTCAGTAACCATTTTATCCAGGGCACATTAACAACAGGGATTCATGTGGCATTTTTCCCAATGTGCAACCTTTTCTACTGTATCTGTTTATTTGTAAAATACCCATGTATGAATAAATATATGAACAAATGAACAGATAAATGTAATGCATTCTCTTAATTGATCTTTTAAATGGTTCATACATTTATTCATACATATATTTAGCAAGTAGTGCAATAGTATTGATGCCATGTGGTTAATGTGTGTTAAATTTTCATAGGACAAAAACAGCACGAAGAACCACGGTCTGGACAGACTATGTATGAAAGTCTGAAAGATCAGATTCTGAGAAACAACCACCAAACCTACTTACTTTATAAACTAATCCCAGATACAATTCCCACAAACACTAATGTAATCCACAAACTGTCAATACAACGTACTGCATTATATTAAAAACACCCAGCTTTCACTTTATTGAAACCCCTTTAAACCTTTGGTTTTTTGCCAGATAGTCTTATCCGAGCATCTAGTAGACTCATGGGATGAGACAGGCTCATCTCAGAGAGCTGTACCACAAGCAGAGAAAGAAAAAAAAATCTGCACTGCTCTGATCAGCTTCTCTGCTGGATAACTTACTGCCACCAGAAAGCCACTTCACTATTCTCAGATTTAACACCAGGAGAAACAGAGTCTCCTATACAAAAATCTGGCGTCTCTTTGTGGATTTCAAGTCCAAGAACCAGCACAGGGTTGGCAAGTGTGCATTCTCATGTCATTGATTGCTGGATGTGAATGAATGGGTTCTGGCCTGCAATGCATGGCTTCCCATCCAGGGTGTATTCCCAACTCATGCCCAGGGTTCTGGGGATTGGCTCTGGATCCACTGTGACCAGGAGGAGCAACTGAGTGAATCAGTGACTGAAATAATTAGATCGGTTGTATTTAGTTCATGCTTGGATGAAGTATATACAGGTGCTCCCCGAGTTACAATGGCCCGACTAACGATTTTTTGAAGTTACGATGACGATTGTGATCCACTAAAAATTGTAAAATATTTCGAAAATATATAAAATCCACTGGCAGGCATCGTTGGCAGGCCGGTGTAACAGCGTATGACATATGCGGACGTTTGGACGACGCCCAGAAATATGCGGACAACACCCGGAATTATACGGACGACATCTGGATGTGCGCGTTCGATGCTCAGATCTGTTGCCTCGGGCAATACCTCACTCTCTCCCACAACTCACAGAGTTAAATTGTGTATCAGTGTACTGTGCATGCATTACCTCGGGTTTTTTGTGATTATTAACGGAACAGCTTCAGCGGCGGCTGTCTGTAGTCGGAGCTCAGTATTTGTGTAGCGGGGTGTTGCGGCTGGACGGAGCTCAGAGACGGAGTGCGGCTGCCTACATCATACAGGTGTGTGGACCTCTCTGACAATCTCTCTTTTGACAGAAATGTGATTTAAATGAAATCTTGCTTAAATGTTAACTCGTTCCACAACATAAAATAATCGGTCTCCCTGTTAACAAAACAGCACATAAAGAGCTCGTAGCACCGTGGAGCATGATACGAAACTCTACAAAGTGAATATTAAAACACCTGAACTTCAACACAGTAGTACTACACAATCACTCAATGTACCATATTAAATCTTTACAATTCATTGATCACGAGCAGCATTAAATACTCTCCTCTTCCTCATTCAGGAAGAAAACAACAGCATAAAGACGGCAGTCTTAAAGCGACATAACTCAGAATACAGACACTTCCAAATTGTACTTTTTTCTTCAATGAGACTGTGATCTGAAAACAAATATATTAACTAATCAAATAAAAGAACATTTGAGATGTTGGTGAAGTTTCAAACAAACAGGAAAAA
>JAQLOM010002413.1:0-10308 GCA_030068315.1 Chrysichthys thysi | reverse complement strand
GAACGCCAAGCATCGCAAAGACCAAAATCACTCATGTATTGTTTAAGAATATCTGTAGACTGCCAGTTCCTTTGACTGACTGCTGTACTGAGCCTGTCGATGTCTGGGTTAAACACCAGGTTGAAGTCTCCTCCTATTATAAGTGTGGCGTCAGAGTGAGCAGAAAGTGAGGTGAAGAAGGTATGAAAGAAGGAGGGGTCATCAACATTTGGCCGATATATACTAGCAATACATAGCTCTATATTTTGAATAGATAAGTTATATAAATCTACCTTTTGGATCCGTTATAGTGTTGCTAACAGTGAAGTGTATTTTTCTGTTAATTATAATGTCTACGCCTCTTTGTTTGGAGTTGTAACAGGCTGAGTACATATGAGGGAACTGTGGAGAGGTGAGTGTGTGTACAGGTTAACAAGCTTTTAATTGGACTCTGTACTGTGAAGCTGCTCTGTGACAATATCCCTTGTTAAAAGTGCTGCACAAATATAATTGAATTGAATTAAATGGCTATAAGATATGCTCATCATTGAAATATTGCCACCGATTATCAAGAATTCCTCTCAAATTTCCTCACAAGCACAGTATGATCCAACAATTTTTATCCCTGTGTGGGCATTTTGTGTGGACACTAAAAATGAAAGTTTTCCTTTCCTTTTTTAAAAACAAAATAAGAAAAAAAAATAGATGAACAAGTTTCCTTTTTTAGAGACTATTCTACTTGAATTGTATAACATCCCATTCAGAAAATCTTAATAGGAGGATTCTAGGAAAAAGAAGCACTAATATTGCCTGTTCTGTTTGAATCCAGTGAGTGCATTCAGCATTTAAACCATACCAGTGATTTAATTACTTCCAGGTAATTACCCATCTCATGAAACATTATCCTAATGTGATTACTAAACAGACAGGCATATCAACCTTTCCACTATCTATACCACTTATCTGTCAGAAGCTGGATCCAATCCCACCTAACTTCAGGCAAGAGGTGGGGTATACCCTAGACAGGATGCCAATCTATCTCAGGGCTAACATAGAAACAAATGACCATTCACACCTATGAGCAATTTAGAATAGCCATTTGATCTAATCTGCATGTCTTTGGACTGTGGGAGAAAACTGGAGCACTCAGAGGAAACCCATGCAGGCAATGGGAGAACAGGCAAACTCCACAAAGAAAGGCCCCAGTTGGGGTTCTTGCTGGGAGGCAACAGTGCTAACCACTGCACCACCATGCCACTACATATAAGCATAGAAAACATCACATTCTGTTCACAATCCCAATCTGCATGTGTGTTCTCTGCATGTATGTTTGAGTCATGATGCACTCCTACAATAAAGATGTTTTATAAGAAGTTTAAGTTCTTTTTAGAAGTTCTTTTTACAGGTTCTAATAGGATATTCAATTGCCTGTTTCTCAGGCTGTGAGTTCAATCAAGCTAAAATGAGTCAAACTGCATAGTTGTGTTAATCTTTGAAAGGATTTTTGTTGCTGAATGAGTTACTTTAAAACATGGTGGCCATCAACCAATCACAATGCAGCAGACACTGCACAGTTTTAGAATTAAGCTACCAAATTTGAATGATATGTTCAAATGTGGCTGATTTAATTTTCTATGCAAGTTAGTTAGAACTTGCTACCTGTGGTGCGGTATGCACATGGTGGTGCCTGGCCCCGGAAAACTCCCAATATATTAGTCTTATTATTGTTCTTTTTATTTTTCTTTCCTAAAATATGATTGGCCATAAGTCATAGAAACATAAAACCTATCTGCTCATCAATCATTTGAATAATATACTCCAGCATGTAAATAATATTCAAAATATGCCATTGTGTGCTAGTTCTAAGATTTTTTTTCCCCCAATCTAATTTACTTTGGCAGCAAACTACTTAGCAAAGTGTGAACCTCAAAAGTTATCAAGAACATGTTGACATTTGTAGCTAGTGTGGTAGGTTTAGGTATGGACCCTCTGCTGAAGGAGGCAGGCTCATTAAAATTGGCCACTGTGGGGCATTATTCATGTTTGTGCACACAAAAGCAAGTATATTTCCTGGAAAATAAGGTCTACATTGCTTCCACAAACTCTATGAAATTGCCTATTTGGACCCTTTAGCCTTTATACCCTTTATATCTACTTTTACCTAACTCTAAGTCATGAATGTTTGTCACTAGGGACAGTGAAAAGGCTCCATTCATTTGAATGCAAAATCTGGCACCATCAGTGGTGATTCATGTGGGTTTATTTCTATTTTATTTTGGCAGCTAGGGCAAAAGCAATCAGATGGTATTTAAAGTCACATTTGGGGTGATTTGAGATCACGGGAATATAAGTTTTGGGTTTGTGGCAGTTAAATAGGCAGGGTGATACTCATTTCTGGGTTTAGGTCAATTATAGTTTACTAAAGTATTCATATTTGACTTTGGGGGCATTTAACAGTAATAACGTAATTTGGGGGTTGTTAGGGCAATTAGCAGCAGTCAGTGTGGTATTTATATTTACATGTAAATATAAATTAGAGGTCATAAATGTATACGTTTTTGTTTTGGGGCATTAAGCACTGAGTGTTTTTTTTTTTTTTAAATGCATCCAAAACCAAGCAGAAGAGCTACAGGGCCTCCAGTGTCCACTAGAGGGCACCTGAATGGGAGGGGCCAAGGTCCCTCTTGTTTCTTTAAGAAGTATTATTATTATTATTATTATTATTATTATTATTTCACAAGCACAGCCTATGTTGTCCACTAGAGGGCACTTGCAGTACCAAATAGGACCTCAAGTGCAAAACACAATATCAAACCTGAAAACACAACACAACTGAAAACACAACTGCATTACAGTTTTTTTTAAATATATATATACTGTAATTGTTAACACACTCAATTTGGAACTTGAAACACAATCACTGAAACTGCACCTCATCTGCCAAAACCTTAAACGTGCATTGCAAGCACAATTTAAACATGCACAGTTTTTTTTATTTTAAAACACATTTTTTGCAAAACATTAAACAATTCTTTACATTAAGCACGGCATTAAAAATTAAAATCTTAATGCCAACATTTAGTTACCATTTCCTCACCCATGTAAACCTAGTTGCTTAGAGTTTTTCTCAGTTGCAAGCATACATTACACACAGTAGCCAAAAGTAAACCTTCCAGTCAAGATCATTTACACAGTAAAAATGGAAGCCACAATGAGCACTAAATACACACTGTGCACCAAAAAAAGAAAACCTTTGCATCGACTAGAAATATGTTGTAGAAAATAACAAGAGCCACAAGAAAAAAAATCTGCAATTTAAGTACAGATAAGATTTATTTTGCAAAGAGTCACTACAAATAAATATTTTACTATGTAGAAGTTGTCAGGAAAAACAAAGAGCTAAACAAACAAACAAACAAACAACCAAATAAAAACAAATCAAACATAGGAAAAACTGAACCAGTGCACACTGGAGCCTAAACCTGAAAGGGGTTATCCTGGTGATCTCTGGGGTTTGGCCATGTGTTTTCATTTAGATCGCACTAGAGATCTTCCCAGGACAAACTGGGGGTAGAAATGCTTGGAGTGGCAGATCCATCTTGACAAGCCTCAGGAGTGATATAACATGGCTTCTAGAAGACTAGCTCTTTCATAAAACTTTTGATCAGCTACCATCCATCTCCAATATTCTTCAGTGAGATCGAGGGGGTTCTTTGTGTGGTCTTCTGAAAAGTAAAGTAAAAATTGTTTATTGTGTCTCTACATAGATAAGCCATAACTGTCAAAAATGATCAAGTCTTACCTGTTTTCATTCTGAATTGTCCTAATGGTCAGCAGTATCATAGTGGCTCAGATTGGGCTTCACCGACTGGCCAGCTTTTTGCATGCACCAAGATGTGGTAGATTACAACAAATATTGTTATTATTATATCTCATTAGACACAGATCTTTTTCCTCTTCACTTTTTTACCATTCCTATGCTTCTGTCCCCTTTCTTGTTCAGTTTTATTTGATGAATTTTTCTAATGTCATCTTTAGGGAAAATATTTAATCATTTTGGCTGACTGCATTTGCCCAGGTGATGTGCATTTTCATTCATCAGCTTATTGCTATTTCCTTGCTGATTGAGCAGTTTCTGTAAAAAGGAACATGTGTGGTCATGATGTCTGTGCTGAGGTGTGTGTAGTTTTTTTCATAATGCATGCACCAGAAATACAAACTGTGTAAGCACAACAGGAACATGTGTATAATTGTGGAGATAATGTATATGGTTTTGAGGTGTTAGTATGAGACACAGTTTTAGCTTACTCAGTCCATTTATTTACTCAACACGTGTTAACATGTATGATGACTATCCCCTCACATGCATACCTCTTCTTTAGTCAGTGGAGGATCATTGTGACAATTATGAGCTTTTGTTGGCTTGATCCATCATTCCAGAAGATTCTTTCCCAACAGTTTAGCCAGGGAGAACATTGTTTGTGATGCAGACAAGGTGCTGTGGTTAGACTAAAATAGGAGGCAGGATGTAGCCAAATATCTTTTTTCTTACATTTTTCATATGTTTGTCTCTTTGTGTTTAAAGGTTTTTATTTTTTTTGTTGTTGTTGTTTTTTTTAAAGTCCTTCTCTCCTTTCAGTGTTTCCTGGTGATAGGATACAAATTTTGAAAACTAGCATGGAAAAAAAAGCAAGGTAGAGTGAATACAAGTAATTTGAAGTAAACAAGTAAACATCTCGCTTAGATATCTCACACACACACACACACACACACACACACACACTGACTACTACGTACAACCCAGCTCATTTCAGGATGCTACTCCAAAAACTTGAGACTGCCAGGAGCCATATATTGCATACTTATCAAGGTTTTGTCTAAGATTAAATTCTGTTTGAGTTGATCTTCCTCTTGCAGGTTCAATCTGATTTCAGTGGGTGAAAGTTTCTCTTGCACAGAGCTGGGGATTGAAAAAAGAGGCACAGGTATACTCAATCCAAAGTTTATTGTGACAGAACAGTTTATATACATCACTGGATAGTTGTTTATATATATATATGTGTGTGTGTGTGTGTGTGTGTGCGCTATGCTAAAGGGTATGTATCAGAATGTGTGTGTGCATGCAAAATTATAGCAAAGTAAAACAAAAAGTTCCTAAATGACAAAACAGCTGTAAGAACATTAACAATCTGTCAAGTTGCACTATTTGACAGACATCAGTCAGGTTTATGTCTCTGGACTGGGTCAAGCCACAAAGACTCATCCATGTCACACAAGATGTTTTCTCTTTGAAGGCAGGAAGGATGACATGCCCTGTTACCTTGAGTATCGACGAATATTATTTCTGACTTTCCACTGGTGTTAATGCTTTGTTCTTCCAGCAGCAAAATAAAGTCTGTCCCCATTCATTTTCAAAGGGAAACTTAAGGATTTAAAACAAACAATAATAATAGTAAATATCATCATAAAACTTAATGTGTGATTGCTTGCTGTCATGGTCCTGACAAAGAGATGGTTGCAAAACACAGAAAAAAATCTAGGCTGAGGAAAATGAAATTTGACTAGGATGCAAAACTTGAACAAGATCTAGAGTACACCTAGCAAGGAAACAAAAACATGAACATGACACAAAGGAAACAAAACTTAAAGAAACATTCAAAAAGAACTTAAATACTGAATTTATTCGTCCCATCTTCAAACAGGCTGACAACTCTGTGTGCCACCCACAACAGCAGACAGATCCCCCTCTCCCATCACTTAGGTGCAGCCTGATCTGAGGCTAAGCACCAGACCAGAGTGATGATTACAGCAGAGCCTGAGGGGGAGGGGTCACGCTGATCCTGAGCACGTGGTGGGCAAAAAAGCCCTCTTGGGGGGAGCACTGCTGACTGTGAGGACAGAGGGGGTGACCAGTGCCCTCTGCAAAGCCTGAGGGAAGAATGATGTGAAGCAAGAGACCAGAGCAATGTCAGTGTCAGAACAAGGATATGGAATGATGTCCAAGATGAAGCAGAGGTAGAGTGAGGTACAAAGCAAAGCAAGGATGTGAAGCAACATCTGAAATGGAGCAGACATCGATGCTGAGGCCATTCTCAGTGGGGTAGGGAGGGTTGGAAACAGCCCTGTCCTGGCCAGGAAACCCTTTCTCCAAACAACACAAGATGTTGCATTTGGGGTTGAGCCACTTCTGTGTCTCTTGTGTTATCTTTCCATACCAGGCAGCTCAGCACCAGGATAGGTTCCTCGATCTGAAGACATTTTGCTGCATCCATGAGGTAGGTCAAGCATTGTCATGGTTCAGGTAAGTAAATGCAGATGAAGCAAGTTTGAACTATAGAATAGTTATCACAAAACACAAATGCAAGACAAATAAAACAAAGGGTTAGGAAAAAGAAATTGACTAGGACAAAAAACTTAGCATGCACAAGATCTAGAGTACCCTTAGCATGGAAACAACAGGCATGAGTGGCAAACAACATAAAACAAAGGAAACTTGACAAAAAAAAGTATATAAAAAAATGCAACTTAGTCAACCCAATCATCCTAATTTAAAGCAGGTGTGACAACACATGGGACCAGTTCACTTGACATGCAAGGGCTGATGGGTAACAAAAGTTCAACCTAGTGCAGTGTGTTGCGGACATGACACTTGTGCAATCACATAATAATAAAACTTAAGAATCACTGGACTGCCTCTACATCACTGCCCTGCATTTTTCTGACCTTGAACTCTTCAATGACTGAAGATAGAGGCAGTTGCAGTTGCCTGTCCCTGATGCATAGTCCAACTGACATGAAGCGTGGTGGTATGCCAAACCACCTGTGGTGGTGTGTGTTCACATGCTCTATTCCTTATACTGATGTCATGGAGACTTCATAACTCATCAGTAGCCACATTAGCCTGGGCAGCCGACCAAGTCGATAAAACCAAGCTTTGAATTTTCCTGGTAGACCTGAACTCACCTTGTTCCTCAGACATTCTCCTAACCGCTTCTCCAACCTGGCTACATGCTTTGGAACACTAGAGAGGAATCATACCACTTCACTAGGCACTTTATTGGGAATTGTTTTGGTGAGGTCATCCATAAAGCCTCTTATAGGAGGTTGATGAATGCTGGACTCCATTAGTGGCCATCTGGATGCCTTCCCCACAGCTGTTATGAGCAGGTTCATTCCCATGATGAATAAGATGGGGGAGATGATGCAACTAGTCTCTATTCCCTTCCCAAGACCCTTCCACTGCAAAAAATGGGCAGCTATGAACTGTAATTTGAATCCTCCAAAGTAGCTGGTGATCATTCCTCTGATGTGGTGAGGTATTGGCCCAGCACAGTGTTCATGAGGTTGTGGGGGATTGACCGTTTTGCATTTCATTAGCCTCATAGCATAATTGCCTAAGTCATTGTTCATTGAAATATGACAGGTAATTATGCTATGAGGCTCACGATTTGAAAAATTCTCCCAGACAGCTGTCAGTTTGTCTTTGCTCTTTTTGGCTTCCTGGATCAGCTGGCTAAGAACACCTGTGTTCTTGTGTTTCAAGAATCAAGAGGAGCCCAGTATGCCACCCTTTCTGACTGAAGTAGACTCAACTGTAAGCAAACTATACATGTAGTTGTCACTGAAGAGATATTACACTATTACAGCTTGTCGCGCTTGAGGTCGCTAATACACGGACAGCCGGCAGATCCGGCACTCACTTCCGGGGTCAAAGGAACTCCACCGGGTCCCCGGATATAAAAACATGACTGCTAGTTCTCCCGGTGCCGGTTCATGTTTTCGGACTCTGTTTCCACGTTTCATGCTACTGGCTCACGAAGCACTCCTTGTGATTCGTTTAAAACTTTCTACTTTATTTTCTGTTTTTTTCCTCTCAGTGTTTTCTTTCTGTAGTGCCGTGTTATTCTGCGTGTTTTCCGTTGTACGTTTACTCCGCGTGTTTTTCCCATCTGCACTTTGCCCATGTGCTTTTCTGTGCCGCCCTTTACACCGCCTTAACTCCTCTCGTATGCGCTGCTCCTCTCCCTTACTTCATGTTATTCCCCTCGTGCTCTCCCGCTCGGCCTCTGGACACCACGCTACGGCCTTACCGCTTCCCCTGCGTCGTAACCCTGGGTCTCACCGGTTGGAACGCCCGCGCCTCTTCTAAAAGTCCCTCGCGGCTGACTCCACGACTCACATTCTCCCGGAAGAGGTACATGCTATCTATACTTCGCGCCTCCGGCTGCACTCCTCGTGTATTCACAAAACGCCCAGGCTCTAAACGTTACATCATGAACCAGCCACTCGAAGCCATGGCGGCCGTGACGGAGTTACAGAAGACCATAACCCAGTTGGCTAACGCTATGCAGGAACAACAGGGTATCCTTAAGGAACTCCAATGCCAATTTACCAGGTAACCCAGGAAATTCAACAGCTTAGGAGAGAACCCGACCCGAGATCCGTGCGTGCACTTCCTACTCCAGCTCCGACTGCTAGCAGCAGCCTCGGTCCGACTCAAGGTTTTGTCACCCAGTGCTCACTAGTCCTGAGTCTCCAAGCCGCGCAATTCCCCAACGAAGAAGCCAAGGTGGCATATGTCATCACCAGGCTCAATGGGTGTGCCCTGGACTGGGCTACACCCCTCTGGGAAAACCGTGACCCCGACCTGGACACCGCCGAAGAGTTTCTGGCCGCCATCAAGAGGGTTTTCGGTGGAGGTTCGTCCCAGAATAGGGCCGCCTGACGCCTACTCACCATTAAACAGGGATCCCGTTCTGTGTTGGATTACTCCATTGAGTTCAGGACTTTCACCACACAGAGCCACTGGACCGACTTATCCCTGACTCCTGCATTCTATCATGGCCTCCAAGACTCCATAAAAGACGAATTAATACATCGAACCTGGGACAGCAATCTAAACAAGATGATAAAGACTGCTTGTGATATCGAGGACCGACAACTAGAACGTAGCAGAGAACGCCGGAGCCGCCGAGAAACTCCACCGACTCTCTCTGCTACGTCCCGCTGCCAGGCTCCCAGAGCAGGACCCCAAACCCATGCAGATAGGCCATTCCCGCCTATCCATAAAGAACGGGCCCGATGCTTCCGCGATGGACATCGTTTGTACTGTGGTCAGCCCAGACATTTGATGCGATTCTGCCCGGTATGCCCTCCCCGCGAAACTCCGGCAAGGACTAGATCTGCTTCTGACGCGAGCTCTGCACACATCGGCAGAATAAGGGTCAAGGGACCCATCGACCGTTGTGAGGTCCAGGTCACGTCGCTGCTACCTGAGCCCCATCAGGTCACGGCCCTTATTGATTCCAGTTCATCAGTAAATCTGATCAACCGTACATTAGTACAACGACTCCTTGTGCCTCACCGTCCCTGCACATCTCCTCGATCTGTCACCACCCTGGACGGTTGCCCTCTGGGCCACGGCATTCTGGATATGGTCACTGAACCCCTGGAACTTCAAATCCAAGACATCAGACAAGATTCCTTGATTGTTTTCCTTATCGACATGCCAGCCGAACCCCTAGTCCTAGGGTACCCCTGGTTAGCCACTCACCAACCCCAAATGGACTGGAGCGAAGGAGTTATCACTGGGTGGGGTAAGCAGCATAGCATCTCCACACAGACTGAGCTGCACCCCATGACCCCGGCCAAGTGCAATGCTGTAGCCGCTACTATCAATCTAACCCAAGTACCTCCTGAATACCATCATTTAGCTGAGGTTTTTAGCAAGACCCGAGCCACCACCCTACCTCCACATCGCCCCTATGATCTTACCATAGAACTACTACCCGGAACCACCCCTTCCCGCGGAAGGCTGTACCCATGTCTGTACCTGAAACCCAAGCGATGGAACAATATATCACCGAAGCATTAGCCCAGGGACTTATCCAATCTTCTTCATCTCCTGCGGCGGTGCCGTTCTTCTTTGTAAGCAAGAAGGATGGATATCTTTGTCCATGCATCGACTACAGGAAGCTAAATCAGATCACGATTAAGAACCGTTATCCTTTACCCCTGATGGGCTCGGCTTTCGAGCGTCTCGCAGGATCCCAGATTTTCACTAAGCTCGATCTGAGGAACGCATATCACTTAGTATGCATTCGAGAGGGCGACGAGTGGAAGATGGGTTTTATAACACCCAATGGGCACTACGAATACCGGGTCATGCCGTTCGGTCTTAGTCAACGACGTCCTTTGGGACTTTCTCGGACGTTGCCTCCTTGTTTATCTTGATGACCTCCTGATTTTTTCTCCGGACCTTGCCACTCATCGAGAACAAGTAAGCCAAGTGCTAAGATGCCTCCTAGATAACCAGTTGTTCGTCAAGCT
>JAQLOM010002219.1:0-10319 GCA_030068315.1 Chrysichthys thysi | reverse complement strand
CCAATCTGTGAAAGAGTGCGTAAAAAGATTGTGGAATACTTTAAAAACAATGTTCCTCAACGTCAAATTGCAAAGGCATTACAAATCTCATCTCCAGTACATCATTAAAAGATTCAGAGAAACTGGTGATATGTGCATCAGGGACTCGGCCGCAGACCTTTATTGGATGCCGTGTTCTTCAGGCCCTCAGACAGCACTGTATCACTCATTGGCATGATTATGTCAATGACATTACTAAATGGGCCCAGGAATACTTCCAGAAACCACTGTCGGTAAACACAATTCGCCGTGCCATCTGCAGATGCCAACTAAAGCTCCATCATGCCAAAATGAAGCCATATTTGAGCAGCTCCAGAAGCGCCATCATGTCCTGTGGACCAAGACTCATTTGAGATGGACTGTTTCAAAGTGGGAAAGTGTTTTACGGTCAGACGAGGCCAAATTTGACATTCTTTTTGGTAATCATGGATGCCATGTCCTCTGGGCTAAAGAGGAGGGAGACCTTCCAGCATGTTATGAGCCAGCATCTCTGATGGTATGGGGTGCATAAGTGCACACCATATGGGCAACTTGCATGTCTTGGAAGGAACTATAAATACTGAAAGGTATGTAAAGGTTTTAGAGCAACATTTGCTCCCCTCCAGATGACGTCTATTTCAGGGAAGACCTTGTGTATTTAAGCAGGACAATTCAAAACCACATACTGCAGCTACAGTATGGGTACAACAGTCCGGGTGCTGAATTGGCTGCCTGCAGTCCAGATCGTTCACCTATAGGGAACATTTGGCGCATTATTAAATTGAAAAGGTGTCCAAGATGACCATGAGCTCTTCAGCAGCCTGAAACCTATATCAGGAAAGAATGTGACCAAATTCCAACACCAAAACTCCAGAAACTCATAACCTCGATGCCCAGACATCTTCAAACTGTTTTGAAAAGAAGAGAAGATGCTACATCATGGTAAACATGCCCCTGTCCCAACTATTTTGAGACCTGTAGCAAGCATTTAATTTGAAATGAGCTCATTTTGTGCATAAAATTGTAAAATTTCTCAGTTTAAGCATTTTCTGGAATTTGGGATGTATAATGATTCCAAAGAAAGCACATCACCAAAAGGAAACCACACCCAAGGTGGAGCATGATGGCTAAAGCATTTTTTTTTCTGGCTGCTTTTAATCAGCCATAACTGGGGCTTTTATCAAGGTAGAGGGAATCGTGAACAGCTAGAAATAAGGCAGGTTAATTATTATGCATGTTGCAGTTATGTTATTGAAGCCTACAGTGACCTGCAAAGCCTAAATGAACCTTTTAACAAACATCCAAGCCATTATATTATGGTTCGTGAGAGCTCGCTTGTTGTTTAAAAACATCTGCCAAACAAATGAATGCAAATGCTCTTAGATGTCATGTTTGGATTTGCATAATTAATTTAAATGATCATATTTGCCACCATTTAACAGCAGGTAGACTTTCCTTCCTGAGCTGTGGTGGATCTGTAGCCTAATTTCAGGTGAATTGAGAGTGAGGCAGAAAAATATACTGGATATTAGTCCATTGCAGGGCACCACACGCACACCTAGGGGCAATTTACCAATTCAAATAACAGCATGTATTGGGGGCTCGAAGGGAACCAGAGAACTTGGAGAAAACCCAAGTAAACATTGGGAAACGCATCAGAAATTCTGCACAGACAGTACCTAAGCTCTTGTGAAACCTAGGAGCTTCTCACAGTGACACACTGCACCACAGTGTAAGCTGCTATGAATTCAGCTTGCACACTAGGAATTCATTGCACACTAAGAAAAAGTTAAACATGTCTTGTTGTTTTCCAGGTTTGGTGCATTTGATCGGTGTAAAGAGCTGGTTGAAGCAGGTTATGATGTTCGGCAACCTGATAAAGAAAATGTCACTTTACTGCACTGGGCAGCCATAAATAACAGAGCAGATCTCATCAAGTAAGGTGTCATCAGCCTGTATCATTTTAATAAGTTTTATTTGAATGAGTTTCTTTGTGTTCATGAAAGTGAATTTTGCATTGGCTTGACAGCCCACTAAAATGTTAAAGAAACTTATTAAATGATACTACAATGTTTCATTGTTATTGGCTTTGAAATGTTACAGTTTTAAAAAGTTAATAGTCTAAATTTTTACCCTAATTTTAGTCATGATCTATTCCCACCCAGCAGACCACTATTAAATGACACTTACCAATGAAGGCTATCACGTACTTCCTTTGAGACACATGATGAAAGCAAGCATTTCCTTTTAAACTGCTGCTCATACAGTGTCATGGTCGGTGTAATGAAATTAGAGGAAAGTGCTAGCAACCCCCCCCATGTATGCATGAGCTCACAGACACCCATAGATGGCTAGGGTCTCTGTAATTGAAAGGGGAGAGAGTGCATCACACCACCCTTACTGAGACTGCAGGCCAGTTTCTTTCTTTGAGCTCCTACCCATGTATGATTGATATTATTGGGATTTGAACTCGAGATCTCTGGTTAATAGGCCGAATGCTTTTCTGTTGCACCACACGGGTGCAAACGTTTTAAATCCTAAAAGGTTCTGATGTTGATAGATGGATAGATAGAACTTTATTAATCCCTCGGGAAGGTTCCTCTGGGAAATTTGATAAATAGTTAAGTGATAGAAGTTTATAAACAATTCTAACACATTTAAAATGTAAAAATTTAAATGCAATATATTAACAGGTTAAAATAATATTTTTGTATTATCGTTTGACTGCTTAGTTGTATGTAGCTTTTTAATTTTTGTTTAATTCTAGTTGTACCTTCACTACATGTGGGAACACAGAAAAAACCATGTTTAAGAACATATTTTATTATTTGACTTATGTTTGTATAAAAATTTTGCCTAGATCTGTGAGACTATCATTTATTGAGCTAAAATTTTGCATGTCAACATAGCTGAAGAAAGAATCGTGTCTCCATATTTTGTGAGGCTTCACTTGAGTGTCAAGTTCTCTTTTCATTTCAAGGACTATTTGGCAAGTCATTTAAACAAAACACAGTTTCTTTTTAGTGATACAGTATACTTTATTAATTATTTTTTATCTCTTAAAGAACATTTGAATAAATATTCATCTTCACGAAGAATTTTTTTTCAAATCACAAATGCTAGTAAAACTGTTGCACTGCTCAAGCCTCCATTATGTATTGGATCTGTGTGTTACAGGTATTACATATCTAAAGGTGCAGCTGTGGATCAGTTGGGTGGAGATTTAAACTCCACACCACTTCACTGGGCCATAAGGTAAATATTATATATACACACAATGCAGTGTTTCCACTTTTTTCCACAATACAATTGCAGTAAAAAATAATTTTAAAAAGCCCTAAGATGTGGTCTGTGGGCTCCAAGCAAGAAATACTGAACATAATTACTTAAGAAACTTAAGTTTATGATGTGAAATGGCTGCTGAAAGTTAATTGGCTGATGATGTTTATGAAGTAGCCTAATGATCATAAGAAATCTGTTTAAAGGTTAAGATAGAGATGTAGTTCACTAAATTTCAGCTCAATTGTACATATGAGAAAGTGCTACACTATAATGGCCAATACTATGTGGACACCTGACCATAACACGTGTTTTTGTTGAATAATGGAGTTATAGAGTTGGACTCTCCTTTGTTGCTGTAAAATCCTAAATTGTTGTACTGGAACAGTACATTTAGTTACACTGAAGGGAAATTCTGTACCATTATAAATATATTTTAGAGAAACATATGCCACAGTACTGTCATCAAAATTTCATTATGATTGGACATGTATAGGAAAAGAAGCAAAAAAATTTCAGTTTCAGTGTTTTGCAAATTACAAATCTGTTACACGACAAATGGAATCAAGGGAAAATACATTTCTTTTGAGCGGTTCAAAAGACATGAGCAGTTTTATGAATTTGAAAATCATAGTGCCACTTAAGAGGGGAATTTAGCCAAAACATTTTAGAGACCTTTAGGTTGATTTCCTGAGTTATCCACAGAGTATATCTGCGAAGTCAGAATTTGGTCATACCTTTGCTGAGATAGACCCTCACTTCCTGTTTGGTGACTTTGTCAGGTTCACTTGTGTGTTCTGGATGAACTGTCCTGTGTATCAAAATAGGGAAAACACCTTTTTGGTGTTTGGTCTTATGTTGCCTTAATTTGGTGATATTTGGGCAAATTTTGTAGAAGAACCAAAAAAAATGCACAATGACAGAAAATCCAATATAGAGTAAATGTATATTATGGTTTTAGTTGAGCTCAGCTTGACCCAACGAATCAGATTAAGTTTCTACGACACTGTTCATTCTTATTATTGTAAATATATTTTCAAATCAATCAACTAGTGCTTTTGGTAGCACTAGATTGCTTGATTTTGTGTACACTTTGAAGGTAGCTGAGTCTGTTCTCTAGCACTGTGCCAGTTCCCTTAGAGTCCACTTGTATTGTCTGGTTGTTGAAACCAAAACACTGCAGGCTTTGCACCTACACCCCTTTCGGTTCCACTGACTGAGGATGATTTCATTTAAAAGGTTGAACTAAGCTTGAGGCCAAAGTTTGCATACACCTAACCTAAAGATCTCGGTTTTGTACAACTCCACACATTTCATATTACCCTGTTTATTTTGAAAAGACAAGTACAGCATCTACTTTTCATGCCTGAGGTAATTTTAAAATAATCCATTAGAGATTTATTTCTGCATTAGTTCACTTTATCACAATATCAGAATTCCACTGGATCCAGTTGGTTTCATAAACTGTTTAAATAAGCTGATTAATGGCAGTGTACATGTGCATGTAAAAAAGGCCTAAATTTAGATACATTGTCTTTTTGCCCTTGATACCATGGGGAAATCCAAACAACTCTCCCAAGACCTCACAAAAGAAAATTCTGGACATCCACAAGTTCAGTTTCTTGTTATAAGCAATATCCAAACAACAAAAGGTACCAAGAGTATCTGTACTAACAACTGTATGCAAATATAAAACTCTTGGGACCACACGGACACTACATTATTCAGGAAAGAAATGCAATCATTTTGTGGGATGAACGAACATTGGTTTTAGTTGGAGGCTTCAGGTACCAAATATGTGCATTTACCATTGAGAGAGTCCTACCCATGGCCGTGAAAGCCTGTCTGAGGAAGAAGCCCTTACTCTAAGTCCGTCACTAAAAAGCCAGACTGAAGTTTGCAGAAGATCATCAGCTGGAAGTGTTCAGGAGTGTTCTCTTGTCAAATTGAACAAAAACTGAACAAAAATTAAACTGTTTGGCCAAAAGGATGGTATGTATGAAAGAAAAACAGTGAGACTTTTTAACATGAAGAACACCATCCCATATGAACCATTGGAGTGATAGTATCATATTGTAGTATTGCTGGAAAAGGGACGTGCATTTCATAAACTAGATGTCATGATGGTGAAGGAATACTGAAGAATCACCTCAGTACATCATTCACAAATTTAAAATTTGCTCACAAATGGGTCTTCCAGTATGACAAAGATCCTAAGCAAACCTCAAAGTTATAACAAAGTAGCCTAGAGATAGCAAAGTATAAATAAAAGGAGTCTCCATGAATAAGCCTGAATCATGTAAATAATTTGTGTATTGAACCAAAAATGCATGTCTGAGCAAGGAGGCTTAAAATCTGGCAGAGTTACACCAGTTCTGTCAGAAGGAATAGATAAACATTCTAGGAAAGTATTGTGATGGGCATATGGAAGGTTATAAAACACATTTGTTTCATGTTCAGGCATTTACAAGGTGATGTCACCAGATATTAACAAAGTGCATATAAACTTTTGACATTTTATTGAAAATCTGATATAGTAAATAAACGCTGACACGAATCTGTGTTTGCTATTATTTCTTATGGAAATTAATTCCTGTCTGAAAATATTGCAGTAGCACGGCCAGGTCTTATTTTTTTCTCATACACTGAAACCATTTGGGTTTGATATCAGATGAATGTGATGATGGATGTGAATTTCATTGTTCATTTCTTAATATAGTAATTGCATGTAGATAATGTTAATATTAATAATTAAACAATTTGGAACATGACACCTTTTTGTTTGAACACACCCATCCTTGTGTGACCAAAACTATTGGAACATGAGACTGAAAGGTGTTCGTTGCCCATGTGTGCTCTACGAGATGGATTATTGAAACAGTTAATAGCTCTGAGCCCTTTGTTTCTCCTATGAAGACTGCATTTGTTGTTGAAAGGGATAAACTAACATGTAAAGCAGAGAGCCGTCTATGGGAGAAATGTAAGCCGATTTGAAGCTGAGAAAACAGGGAAATTTGACTGGTTTACACTGGTGTAACAGCCACATATGTAAACATCTTGGCCAAGGAAACCAACAGTCAGATGACAACACCAATAACCTCCACAGGTCAGGGCTGAAGATATCCCAATCCATCATTCTAAGAACACATCATCAGAAAGAATCAGAAGGCCAGGTTGTAATTTGCAAAGAAATACTGATATGAGCCACAAAGGTTCTGGAACCAGGATCACCCTCTCCTGTTAGTAATGGAAAGTCTGGATAAGGAAAGGATCTGCTCATGATCCAAAACATCAGTCAAGTACAGTGGAGGTATTGGCTTTATTTGGGTTTGCACGGCTTCTTCTAGAACAGCTTTATTGTTTTTTGTTGATGTAAGTCAGGATGGTAGCAGAGAGGTTCAGAATTCAGAGAGCTACAGAACCATTGTCTGCTTAGGTCTACAGGGAAATGCATTCTGTTTGTCATCTATTGTTCTAATTAGAAGGAACTTCTTTATACAGCAAAACAAAGCACTCTGATAACTCAAAATTGGACTTATGGGGGGGGGGGGGTAGAAGGGTTAAGACTTGCTAAGTCAGTCAACAGGCCTGAAGAGGAGACTGAAGGGGAAACACCCTAAAACAAACAAAAACTGAAACAGGCTACAGTGCAAGCCTGGAAGACTATTACAAAAGATGAATGCAATAGTTTGGTGATGTCAGTGGGCTTTGAGGCAATTATTGCAAGTAAGGGATGTGTAACCAATTGTTATTTACTTTAAGACTGTCTGTTCCAATATTTTTATTCACCTAGAAAATTGTGTGGTCCACCTCCAAATGTTCCAAGTTGTGTAACAGATCTAGATTTAAATATCAGGAAATGAAAGTTGAAATTCTGACCCATCATCTCATTTTCATAATTTCATACCGAAATGTTAAACAAAAGCAAAACAATTGGCATTGCCATTGCAGTACTCTCAGAAGGGACTGTAGTAAATATGGTAACCTAAATCTTGTTGTGCGTTGTGAAAAGTGTTGTTTGTTTGCTGTGAACGTGTATGTAAACTTTTTGCTTGTACTGTACATGTGAAGTCACCTAGTATGTTCCCCAGTTTTTCAGCCATCAGTAGACTTTGCAAAGTATGTGGTGATATTTCTTTTTTCATAATTTAATTTTAAAAGTTTTAAAGCATGTCCTCTGCCTGTGCATTAGATTAAAATTTGTATGGTGATGAAAATGTATAGGTGTCTTTCAAATAAGATAAAGGTAAATATAGACATCATTTTGAATTTAAAAAACCAGGCAAGCCATGTGATGTGCAGTAAAAAAAAATTGGTATGTAATGTTGGCTGAAATAACTAGCCACAGGTGTGTCAGAAAAGAACAAGTATGCGAATAAAACTTGATTTGTGGGTACTATGTGTCCTGGCTGCTTGTGCATTATAATCCAGTTAGCACACTGCTGTAGTTGAAGTAATATTTGTGCTGTAGATTTATACAGAATTTGTGGTGTAGGTACATGAGGGGGTACCCAAAAAATAAATGAAAAATATGTACCTGGCACACAATCTAGACATAGTTGTAAATTTCACCAAGAAATAATGTTTATGAACAATCAAGTGGTAAACCATGCACTAATTGTGCACTTATGCAGATGATATTTGACAGATTTCTGGAAACTGACCTGGGTCCTTTTAGTGTAGAAAAAAGATTTGTTTGCAATTTGTATGTTTCCATGCATCAAATCCAGATGCGTTTGGGATTAGGTTCACTTGAATACAATTTCTTTAATATATTTTTGTGTTGGTCAGAGGTGAAGGTTTCATTTAATTTTTTGGTTTGTCCTAAATTTAACTGCGTACTGGTGGCATATGTGTCAAAAACACTGGGGCATTTTGATTTCTTTATTGATTCATTTTTAGGCTTGCTCCCTCTGTTGTTAGGTTCACTTCAAGTCAAACAAACTTTCCAGCATAAAGTGGGTTACCAAAGATTAATGAATGGTTATTATTGAAAATTAAGTTCAGATACTATAGAATTTAATTGAATATCTGATTGCTGTGTTACACTTAATACACAACTCAAATCATTACAGTGACAGACAACATATTGTGTTCTCATTTGCACTTGCTTTAGAAGATGGTTGCCACACAAAAAAATTACATTAAATAGGATATTTATATAATTATAAGTACAATGGATGGCACAGGTTTGCTGTTGCTTTTTAGACCATTTAAAACAGCAGTGAACCTGCTGCTGAAGCAATTGCTGCTGGGTAACTGTTTCACAGTGTGGTCTCTTTATCTGATGTGTGGTGCTGTTTTCTCAGGCAGGGTCACTTGCAGATGGTAATCCAGCTGATGCGTTATGGAGCTGATCCATCTCTTGTGGATGGAGAGGGATACGGTGGCCTTCATCTTGCTGTGCTTTTCCAACACATGCCTATAGCAGCATATCTGATGGCCAAGGGTCAGGTGAGAAACAAATATAGTTGAAGTTAGAAGTTTACATACATATGATGGATATGAATGCAGGGTTCCAGATTGCAAGCATTTTTGGTGACAGTGTGACTCAATTTTTTAACTAGGTGCAGCAGTGTGGCTTGCAAATATTTGCCCCATTTTTAAGAATCGTTATCACATGAAACACCAGGAGGGAGTGAGAATTGTTGAGTGGGTGGGTATATGAGTGCGAGAGAGAAAGTGATTGGAGTGGAGAGTGGTATGTTTCGACTTTCGCTTTGCTCTTTGGACCTGTGGACATTATTCAGTTGATAGTTTTTTAAGTTAAAAGTCTACTGCAGACAGAGTGCAATTCAACTTGAAGACAATGCAGACAATGTTAAATATTCATTTAATTCAGCAGCTCTGTGTATCATTTGTTATTATTAAAGTGATGTATTTTATCATATCCAGAAAACAGCAGCATGATACTGGCCCATCAACTGTATAAATTATTTATATAATCTCTACATATACAATATTTGTGCTATATCTCCACTGGGTTACTTTTTACAGTTGTTAAGTCACTGTGGTACACTGACCAACTTTAAGTTTTTGCAAATGACAACTACTCAAGAAAAAAAAATTGTTCAGAATGTGATGTGTATGTGGCTTTCTCCCAAGAGGTGGGAGTAACGAAACAAAGTCTGACCAGGGTGGCAGAGACTAAAGGCTGCATGTAGCATGGAAACATGTTGAGTTGCATGTGGATTTAAGTGGTGAGCCCAAAATTTGTGCTACAGATCTTACAATTTCCAGTAATGAGCACAAGGGCTACTAGTCAAAAAAGTTAGTCTAGAGCTCTGGAATATCATGGCAATATTGGGAGGTGTTGCAACTGGAAGAAGACTTGATCGGTCACTTTCAGTTGGGAGGAAATTTGTTTGGATGGTCAGGAACAGCCCAGGGACCACCATGGCACAGGCCTTCCCTGTCACTATCTACAATCAGGCGAGTTTTTCATCTCCCTGGACTGAGAGGCAGACATCCAGGAAAGACGCCCCTGTCCATAATCGACAAAGAAAAAGTGTTCTGGTGGAAAGTTTGAGACAAAATGAGAAAAAATTATTTTTCCCCCAGTGCTGAATATTTTGTGCGTAAATTCGGGTCGTCGCTTTGACTTTGCACCAGTAGAAACTGTTAAGGTGGTGTTATCTTTACATAACGAGTGGAAGCTTGATGAGTTTTCCCTTGTAGACGGCCCTGCAGTTTCAGTTCCAAGATTGCTAGAAGCCCTTGCAGTTTCGGTTTCACTCTAGCTATCCATCTCTGCATCATCAAAATCATTGTCAGACAGGTCATATATATCATCCATCACTAATTTCAGAACCTCCTCCTTGCTAAACTTTCCTTTCAGTTAGGGTTGCACCAATACCGATACCAGTATCTGGTATCGGGCCGATACTTTGCTAAAATACTTGTACTTGTACTCGTCCATAAAGTGCTGATACCGTCAACCAATACTCAATTCAATTCAATTCAATTTTATTTGTATAGCGCTTTTAACAACAGAACATTGTCGCAAAGCAGCTTTACAATAC
>JAQLOM010002180.1:0-10323 GCA_030068315.1 Chrysichthys thysi | reverse complement strand
CCAGGGTCCCTGCTCATCTGCGTGAACGTGCATTAGGCATGCTGCAGGGAGGCATGAGGACTGCTGATGTGGCTACGACAATAAATTGCCATGTCCGCACTGTGAGACGCCTAAGACAGCGCTACAGGGAGACAGAAGGACAGCTGATCATCATTTTAGTGGAATTCCTGGTACGTTGACCTGGCAGTTTTACTCATAAAAACGTCAATGTAGACCTCCGCAGTGTGAAATTCTCCTAGATATTTAACCGAGAGCTGTAGTTACAGTTTTTACTGATTAAAAATTAAACCGGGAGACAGGAATTCATTTCATTTGACATGTAAAAATGTAATCCTTACTAGTAAAAATTTACAGCATTTTGTGTAATAAAACTTTATTTGCAAACATTGTGAATTCGAATTCTTACGAGTATTATATTTTTAGCAATTATTTTTTAATACATACAGTAAAAGCTAAAATGTCTTCCCATTAATATTAAATTGCTGTAATTAGGTAGGAAAGGCTCTTTTAAAAAATGTTTAAATTGCTCATCTGAGTAAACACTCTAGTTCCATTTGAAGTTCAGCTTGAAACAAACTCAAACTTAAACTTAAAAAAAAAAAAAGACAAATAATAATAATAATAATAATAATTAGCTTTTCCTTTTATAATTTCAAAGTCTGAGAGTAAAAGTACAAGATGGATCCACAAAGGACAAAATCTTAACATACACTCTTTATTTATTTATTTATTTGTTAATTTTATTTTATTTTATTAATTTTAGATACAAATGTTTCTCCGAAATTTTATGTTCTTTAATTTCGTGCAGTGCGAAATCATGTGAACTCCTGGAACAAGTGCTGTTTTATGTGAGCGAAGCCTAGCCAACAAAAATTGTGCTAGCTTAATGCTAATACCTATAGTAGCTTTCCCACTACAAACCAAAGCAACAAATAAAGACTGTTCTATGTATTATAGCGAAATGTCCAACAAGGGGTGTGACAACGTAGTGGTTGTTGCTCATGTTAGCTCGCGTTTCATACAACTAAAAAAATGTATATATTTACAAATAAACAGACACATTTTAGTTAGCATGCTCGTTTGAGCTCAGACGGTGGATTGCAGCTCAGCACAGGGGTATAGTGAACGATTAGGAGGCTCACACAGATAACATCGGAGTGGTTGAAAGAAATGTTCATGGTACCCCAACAACATTTCCTGCAAACATTTCCTGTTTAAAGACACGGCAGCCAATTCTGCTCGCAGAATTATATTAAAATGCTCGTTTTCACTAGCTACAATGGAGTTGGTCCCGTGGATTCAATGTGTCTCATTTTCTTCCACACAAACTTCTCATCCATCCTCAATCCATCGCCCCTCCATCAACCCCACCTCAACCCCGCTTGGATTTTGTGTGAGCGTTTCCAGAGTGATTCGTTTAGCTCGCTGCTGTTTCGTATGAGCTCACATGTGGTTGTTGTGTGTGCTCCGAGTAATTTTTCAATACAAGCACACATGCTGACACATGAGAAATCCTTCTGTTTTCTTGAAATCATTGGAAAGGTTTCAGCAGCACAGCTGGATAAGAGGGCACCGTGGATCTGGCATTAGCGTGTGTGCGTATACGCCTGCAAGCAGACTTGTGTTTTTGTTATCCTTCAGACCTTGCAGCGATTAGAAGGGTGATTCAAGCTAGGTTTGTGCATTTCATGATTAGTTTATTCGACTATTCGTGTTTAATATTGCGCAGAGCTGGAATGGAAAAAAAAAAAAACAGGAAATCCGTGATGGCAGTGGATGCTTCCAACTCACTGTAGTGCGGTACGTTCCCCCTCTTGTACTACCCTTTCCACTCAGTTGGGTGTCCAGTCTGGAGCTGGGCCTCGCTTTTCCACCAGCCTCAAAAAAAAAAAAAAAATCTGGACGTCAGTCGGCTCGGTTTGGTTCCGATATCAGAAAAGCAGCTGGGCTGGAAGTGGATACAATCTGGAACTGTAATGGACTTAAGTGAGATTACGTGTCACAAATGTACACCAGATAGCCAAAATATGAAAGTGGCTGTGTAAAGAGGCCAGCGCTACGATGAAGACCGATCCACAGCACAGATGGGAGAGTCTTTTGATCAATCACAACCTGGAATTTATGGAAGTATACCGAGCTACGTACCGCCGCCATTCTGAAAAAGGTGTGACACGATGGAAAACGCTAAAACAAAAGGGAAGGATTTGTGAATTCTGCTCACCCCGTACTGTGTGGGAAAACACTACGATGCGTTGTTTAACATTTTCCTGGGTGTATTTAATTTCACATTCAAAGCTGATGACGGCAGCTGGTTAAGTTTAGCAAGCGGAATTGTCCTCCATTCTTCCATTACGCAGGTCTGCAGATGGACAGTTATATGGGGCCGTTGCTGCGGTGTCTTGCTCTTAATGATGTGCCACCTAGTCTCTGTAGGGGACAGGTTAGCATATGCAGGCAGGCCAGTCTACTCCCTGAACACTCTCACAATCTTGGAAGGTGTCTGGGTGGCGGCGTATGTTGCTCCAAAATTTGTTCGCATCGTTCTGCATTAAAGTTGCCCTCTCAGATGTGCAAGTTCCCCGTGCCGTGGGCTCTGACACTTTCCTGTACCATGGCAGATGCTAGCTTATGTACCTGACTTGGATAACAGCTTGGATTGTGCTTCTCTTTCGCCCTGAGGACCACAAGAGCTGTTTTCACCAAAAACTTTGAAATATTGACTCGGAGCAGCAAAAAATATACTTCCTCAGCGCGACCGTCCATCTCGGATGGAACCAAGCCCGGAGGAGCCAACTCCGTGTTGACTCTGCTTTGTAGGATTTAGCCTTAACTTGCAGTGAATGGTGTTGACTGACCCAGGTTTTCTGAAGTCCATGTTATGGTATACCTTACAGACACATGACAGTTTTCAGCCTTGCCCCTTTTTAGGCCCAGAGATTTGACTGAGTTGGACCACTGTAGCAGGTGAAATTCCCAAATCCTTACTGATTTGTCTCTGGGGAAAGTTCTTTTCAAATCGCGGGATTATTTGCAGATGCATCTGATTGGAGGCAAATTGGTGAGCCTCGGTCCATCCTTGCTTATGGTAGGCTAGGTTTTGCTTAGAGAGATTTTATATACTATGACATGATTGAATAACCTGTTTAACGTCACCTTGTTATTTCAGCCTGTCACATTGTTATTAGTCTATTTAGCACCGGTCCAAGATTTTTGGATGCGTGTCTAGTTGATTAGGTACAAGTCTGGACTGATGAGACCAAAACTGAGATCAAATTGCTACATTTGTCTGAAACTCAACACTGTTCATCTCTCTGAGAACATCATCCTCACTGTGAAGCATGGTGGCGATAGCATCGCATTGAGCGTTACCCCTTGGCCTCTTGCTTGCATTTCTGTCTATCTCTTATATTCTCAAATTCAGATGAATGCTTTATGGTTTCGAAACCCTGCGTAATCCCTAACGCTATCCCCAAATCTGCTTGTACGTTATGTTTCAGCTCTGACCGTGGTGGAAATGTGGCCAGGTTCTTCAATAGGTTGCGTTGGCCCTGTGCTGGTGGAAAAGTGTGTGTGAGCGCGACTGCAGTGAGAAAAATGCCCAGTGAGCCAAAAGACATGATGAATGTGGTGCACAAAATGTTTACAAAGAATTATTTCTATAATTATCTCATTATTTATAGTTCAGTATTTTGGGAGGTGGTTGAAATGTTTCTTTCCAGATGCGTCAATGCACCGAACATGATTAGCGAGAAAAGTCCACAGTACCCAAAGTGCACTGCTTTTTCTTGCCTTTAGCATATTTAGCATAACGATGCAATTTGAGAGATGTTTGAGGTTCGTTTATTTATTGAGCTTCAGTACGTGTTTCGTCTGGGGCCGCGATGTTTCATCAAATCAGTACAGGTGTGTTTTTGTACTTGTTGCACAAGACTCTTGTATGACATGCATTCCTGTTACTTTAAAAATCCCAACAATGCTAGTTAAAAAAAACAGAGATTTCACAGTCTGTAACTGACACACAAAGCCAAAATCATAAATGGCATTTGGGTGTGGCCTTTGTCAGTATGAACTGGAACGTGAAGAAGAGGTTCATAGAATAGTCACAAAGCCCACACTGGAAACCAGTTTCCACTCGAAACAGAAATAGCTCAGATACTCTTACGTACTTTTCCCCCACGCTCTGAGCTTGGCTCTTGTCAGAATGTAGAGTTTAGCCATTACTGTGACGTGATGGGCAAGTAACGAGAGCGTCTCCACACTATTCAGTGCCACTTTCCATTGACTCCAACTGACTGAAACCAAACAGCATGGCCTCCTGACTCTAATCCAGCTAGAAATCATGGAATGCAGGCACAGGCTTAAAGGGGGACGGGTCACGCGATGGAAAGTGCCGCCTCATGCCAGAACTTTAGAGAAAATTGAGATGTTTGTCACCAAACCCATTATGGGGTGCAAACAAGCCGGGCGTGGGGGTGGGGGGTGGGGGAATGAATAATGATAGCGTTGTGTTTGTATCTGATGGACTCCGCTTCCCAGCCTGCACTGCTTTGGATTGCACAACTTTCTGACTGGTGTTTTTTTCCTCACCGACCCTTTTGTGTTTGCTGCAGTGTTGTGTTGTGTTGTTTATTGTGCTTTGCTTGCAGTGATCTCCTGCTAGGCTTTATGTTTAAGACATTTTATCCACTTACCTCTTCTGCTCATGGTCTTTTCCCAGAGAACAGTTTGCCATCGTAGCATCCCACGGTATCAAATGTTGGTATCTGAACTTTTTGGTATACTGGTGGTACGCTGATACTCGATCCCTATACCAGTATCGGTGCATCTCTAAGTATAGGTTATTTCTCATGATCTTCTTGGTCTTTTTGTCCTATTTCATGAAGCTAATGTCGGAACCGCGAGGATCCCCATGACCGTTTGTCATATATTTTTTAGCTAATTGGCTCCCAGGAGGCCCAATCAGGTCTTTGTTACATCTGGGCATTTCCGTTTTTCTAAACATGTATAAAGAACACCAGCGTTATTCTCCTTATTAAGTAAGTGTGTAACATTTTCATGTTTTCAGTGCGCTCTGTGGCAATAAGCTTCTTCGAGACACTCTGTCTCCTCTTTGTTTGGCTGGCAGGAAGTGTTCCATTTTCATAGCATTAGATGTAATGTAGATGGCAATTGGCCCTTGCGTTTTCTTTCCTCCTGAATGTCTGTGCGAAAGCCTCAGAACTGCATCATTTGCATCACGTTACTGTGTCCTCATGTTACATCTGGCGTGTATTTAGACGCTTTTGTTACAGCATGCTGCTAGCAGTGCAGTCCCGCTATTAAGACACTCAAGTGACCTAATGTTATCAATCATACCTTTTTTTTTTAAACCATCCCTTCCCCCAGATTCTCAGTACATAATGGTTAAATATAGCTTGTTATATATTTTGTTTTTCAAGCAACTGGTGCACGCCACATTTCCTGTTTACAACTTTGAACTGCAAGGAAGAAGAATGCAAACGAACTGAAGTTTGCATTCTTACCAGAACGTTCCAGTGAACACTCGGGGGACCTTTGACCAGTCCCTGACCCTCGGACTTACATAAGCGTTCTTTTCCTCCTACCATTCAAACGGGTCGTGGTTTCTTCCTTGCTCATATGCGTGAATATATTTTTGAGGTCAAGGATGCCGCGGTGACCCGGCGATGGGGATGTAGGACATCTGCCTTGCACTTCTCCCAGCCTCCGAGCAGGATTTTATGAATGATGTGATCATTGGAAAACCATGGCATGATCTTTCCAGATTTTATAGACGTACTATGGGCTAACTGACACGAGATTAACCCTTACCCTTTGTTTAGGAAACAAGAAACGTGCTGTGCGTCTAACTCGTCTAGGGATTCCAACTCGTTAGATTTTCGTCTGGGTAGCGGTGCTGGTAAGGAAGTAGTGCTTGGCCCCCGAGGAGCGCTATGATTCCCAGATTAGTCTAATCAATCATAAGTTCTGGATCACAGAAGCCAGCTAATTTGCGATTTGCCAAGAAAGAAATAGACTTTGAACCTTTTTATGGTTTGTCGCTTCTTCTCTCACAAAATGTGTCTTAATCGTCACGAAATTCGCATCGCCATGCTATCAGACTAGCCCTAACCGTAGGGCACTTCGTCTTTTGACACTCAAACGAACACGAAGTCTCTACACAGGAAGTGAGTCTGTTTCTCATTAATACTTATGTAAGTAATGTAGCAGCACCAAACTTGGTGTATCTGTTTTTGTTTGCTATCAAATTATTATTATTATTATTATTATTATTATTATTGCTGTTATTGTTAATAATAATAACAATTGCAATAATAATAATAATAATTATTATGATGTTATTATTATTATGATCATTATTATGATCATTATTGCTGTTATTATTATTTTTATTATTATTATTATTATTACTACATGCAGTGCTTTAAAAATCATGGATGTGTTTGCCTTTTTGTAATAATAAAAAAAATCATCATTTTAAATATAAATCAATGAATAAAAGGAAATACGCCTGGTTTGATCATGGACTTGTAGGCTTTGTTAGTCCGGACAGTTTCTCATGCAACAGCGATGATAACGACGTCAGTGACACTAATGATGATGAAGATAACACCACTGACCTTTTCTCTTTTCTCTTTTTCTGTTTTTTTTCCTGCTAGACCTGCTTAGTGGGGCACAGGAAAAGTGTGAGCTGCCACCTCTTGACGGCTTCCCGCACTGTGAGGGCAAAATGAAGGTGAACTTGCCCATACACACACCCACACACGTGCGCGCACACACACGGAGCGTGACGGATGATTGCCAGTGCTCCACAATGGCATACACGTAGCACCATTCACAGAGCACACATATCTGCTTGCAGTGGCACAGATATCGCATTGCACACGCAGAAGCTAGTGATAAACACCCTTGTTTTGTTATCTGGTCACCAACACACAGATGCACACAGTAACCGGTCTCTCGACACCTGTGTTATTACACACACCATCTGCTTCTGTGTCAGGCAGCTATCGGCAGACACTCAGGAAACATGTCTGTTTCATTCAGAATAATAAAAAACCCCAGCAAAACCAAATGCAAATTTTAGTTTTAATCATCAACTGCCATGCAAATATTTGGTCATAAAGGTGATTATCATTAAAAAAAACAAAACAAAAATAAAAAACAACCGCCCAGTCGTAGACGGCTTGCAGAACCACTTATTATTTATCCCATAGGACGGAATGCTCAATCCTGATTGGTTGGAAAGAGTTACAGCACAGGTCGGATGATAGCTCTGGGTGTAAGGTTTGTACAGTGGTGCTTGAAAGTTTCCGAACCCTTTAGAATTGTCTACATTTCTGCTTAAATATGATCCCTGCTAATCCTAGAGGTTCACATACTTTTGCCCCTGACAGATATGTAATTTTGGATCATTTTCGCCAATTAATAAATGACAAAGTGATTTATTTATTTATTTTTTTGTCTCATTTATTTAACTGGGTTCTCTTGATCTACTTTGAGGACTTGTGTGAAAATGGGATGATGCTGCAGGTCATATTTAAGCAGAAATGTAGAGAAGGGCTCGAAAGGGTTCACAAACTTTCAAGCACCAATGTATGCTAGCATGTTATCTTTTACTTGCTTAAGAACTTAAATGTATAAACAGGTTTGAAAAAACACTCAGGAACGACTGGTTGATGCTTCACAAATTTAAGTTTAACCATAAATGCAATTATCTTACTTTGCGTCACACTGTTAATTAATATGTGTATGTGTGTGTGTGTGTGTGTGTGTGTATGTGTATGTATGTATGTATGTATATATATATATATACTCCACTTTTGAATATTTTCCGAGAATTACGCTACCACCGAGTGTTCTGCTCCTTCCACCTATTCATTTGCGTTACCCTTTCACGACCGGTGAGCATTTAGTAGCTTACTGCAATACAAACTGGGAGAGACGACCCACCAGAGGCGCACACTGCAGGAAATGTGTTGCTCTTTCAAGCGGGTACTCGACTGTCCGCTACTTTGATGTGCGTAATAAACTTTTAATAGTAAGGAAGCGCAGGAGATGATTCCGTCCTCCGAGTCATGAATACTCCCAAAATGCATCCTTGTGTATTGTATAGTGTAAACACACAATACAGTCACTATCTAGGGTGTGTTTCTGTGTTAAGGAGTGTACTCGCAGTGCAAACCACATTATGCAAATAATTTGCAGGAGCATTTTAGTCCCAAAGTATACAGTCATGCCCAAATGTTTGCATACACCCGAGCGGACTAATTTCAGCTTCCATTTAGATACGACTTCCTCTGCAGTATTCAGTATTCATCCTTCAGTGCATTCCTATAATCATTTCAACCGACCTCTTTTATTTCCTTGAAAGATTTCAGTGACTCTTTGACTTTCAAGGCTTTTGTTCACAGTTCAGTTGATCCTTACAAAAGTCGTAGGTCAAAAGTCATGCAGGCACATACCCCAATCTCATATTGTCTGATGCCTTGTTGCGTTGCCTTTAGCTGCGAAAACTGCAGTCAGTTTTGTAGGATAGCTAGAAGTCAGCTCTTTACAGGACAATACTTTGACCGGATGTTAACCCTTTCCTCTTGACAGATGTGGTACAGTCCATTCAAATCAGTGGGTTTCCTTTTGTACACTTTTTTTCTTAAGGTCAGTCCACAAATGCTCTACGAGATTTAAGCCTGGGCTTTGAGCTAGCCATTATAAAACATCAGTTTTGTTCTGCTGAAGCCATCTTGTACCCAACTCGAAGGTATGCTTTGGCCCGTTGTCTTGCTGAAAGGACAGAAACGTCCAAGGCCTCAGGTTTCTCTGAAGTATGTCCAGGTAGTCTTCCTTCTTCATGATGCCGTCTATCTTCCACAGTGCTCCTGGACCAATAGCAGCAAAACATCCCCGTAGCACGATGCTGCCACCATTATGCTTCACTATGGGCACTATGTTCTTTCTCCTCTCCTTTATGTCGCCAAACACACTGTTGGTCGTTGGAGCCAACCAGTTTTGTCAGATCAAAGCGCACACGACCAGAAGCCTTTATCTTTATCCTTGCTCTTCTTCTTCGTGGCTTTAAAGTGGCATTTTTGAAGAAGGGGCTTCCTAAGTGCTCTGCAGCCTCTTAGCCCATTTCGATGCAGGACCCTCTGCACTGTGGACAGTGAGACCTTGATTCCTGAAGCTTCCAATTCTTGGCATACCTGTTTCTTTGCCATCTTGGGTTTGAAGCGGACCTTTCGAACCAGTACCCTTTCATCACTAGGTGTCAATTTAGATTTCTGGCCTGATCTTCTAAGAGTTTTGAGTCTCCCAAAGTTTTGATGTTTCTGTACAATTATCAGGATGGATGACCTTGGTACTCCTGGCTCCCTGAACTTTGGCCCTAGGGAGTTTCCCAGCTTCTGCAACTGTATATTTGTTGTTCTCCGGTCTTTAAATGTTCTTGTTCATTTCCTAAGTTGGATCAAGGAGAAAATAAGGCCTTAGCAGGTAACCCAGTCCCTTTTATAAAGCCACATGAACTATTATAAATGAGTTGGGATCAGGAATCAATAAGGCACACCACGCTGGTGCCAACATAAAAATGCATCGAGTCACCCTGGTGTATGTAAACCTTTGACCCATTCATTTTAAACATCATTAATTGAATTGTGAAACAGTTGTTGAAATCATGTTGAAAGTTGTTGAAATCGGGAATGAAAGAGGTGGGGTGAAATTATTATAGGAGTGCGCTGAATGAGGAACATCGAACAGGAAGTGATCTCTAAGAGGAAGTCGAACGTATTCCACTCGTGTGTGTGCAGACTTTTGGGCACAACTCCCATCCATTCATCTCTTTGCTCCCAGCCTCTTCATCCATTTCCGATCCATACCCCAGACTTCCTAATGAACCCATCTTAGCCGTGGACGCTTTGCTGAAATAATAAAGAAAAAAAAAAAAGAAACATTCCGAACCTTCGTCTTCGAGACATTCATCTCGTTAATGAGAAATTTAAATTCCCTTCACGGTTAATAGCGGTAATGATTGGCTTTAGGTAATTGAAACGTTAATTGAAAACAGAGTTGAGATTTATTCCCGCTTTGTAATTGCACCGTGACTTGGACGTAAAAGAAGAATGAAACCTTTTAGCGGTAGTGCTTGCATCCTTTTGGAACATTGTTGCTTTAGTCTATGGCAAAGAAGAGAAAAAAACAAAACACCTAACTTTAGTGGTGATACAAAAGGGTCCTTCCTTCCTTCCTTCCTTCCTTCCTTCCTTCCTTCCTTCCTTCCTTCCTTCCTTCCTTCCTTCCTTCCTTCCT
>JAQLOM010002143.1:0-10325 GCA_030068315.1 Chrysichthys thysi | reverse complement strand
AGGGTTGTTGATGCTCATCAGGCTGGAAAAGGGTTCACAAACTTTCAAGCACCACTGTAGGTCTATTCAATAAACTGCAATAGGCATCTATATATATATATATAGGCTTATGTGTCCTATGCTATTTATGGACAAATGACAAAATGTCCCCGGTTTGCTTCCCAGAAATCTGGTCACTTTAGTTTAGGTGATTGATGATTTAAATACCTGGGCAAGGATTATTTTGTTAATTGAAAAAAGTACTATTGCCATATCTAGTAGTAACAAGCCAGCAACATAATTAGCAACTTCTTCTTCTTGATACTAACCAGCTGTCTACTAGCCATTTGTTTTTCATTTCAATTAGATCAGCAATCAGAAAAAAGAATGTGGACTAACTGACTGAATTTGGTGAATCAGCATTAATTTCTTGCATGAGTTTTAAGATTTATTTCTACTCTTTTCCCCATCCCTGACTGATATGAACACTTCATTAGTTAACTTTTTTCCTAATGTGATGTTAGGTAACATTAGTTACATAAATTGAACTTTTTATTCTTTTTGCACTACAAGGTGTACAAGGGGATGCCTTACAATTGTCTGAAACATTTTTGCCAAATGATAGTAAAGTGTGCTTTTTTTTGCATATATGTTTTGAAAATCATGAGGCCCCTGGGGTTCTGGGGCCCTAAGCGACAGCTTATACAACTTCAAACATGAAACAACCTTGTAAGTCTGGGCTTAATTACATGATATGTGGAATCAGTTATGAAAATTGGAACTAGTATCAGTCCTGATTGAAAAAATCTCTAGTCACCCAACTAACTCTCTCTTCAGCTTCAGTTTCCTAGATATAACATCAATCAATCAATCAATCAATCAATCAATCAGTCAATGAAACTTTATTTATATAGCTCCATTCAAACTGCAATTCAAAGTGCTTTACAAGTAACTGGCGTAAAATAGTGTAAGATATTAAAATGGATTTAGTGACTAACATACACCCTAATGCTTGGGTGTAAAAGAAGACAGCAAAAGATGGGTAGTTAAGGTAACAAAAACTAATAAAAGATAACAAAAGGGAAAAATAACAAAAAAAATTAAACAAATCAACTATGGTAAAACAGAAAAATGCTAATAAAACAAAGAATGAAATAATTAAAATGAGAAACAAAATAGAATAAAATAAATTATGCTGCTGATGATGAATAAAATAAGTGTAAAAATGAAGACCACAAAATTCTAAAAGACCACATAAAAGTAAGATTGAATAGATGGAATTTTAATTTGCATTTTAAAAATAGCAATATTTTCACTGGGAGGTGAAGTGGTATGGTGGTTAGCACTGTCACCTCACAGCAAAAAGGTCTGGGTTCAAGCCCCGTGGCTGACTGGGGCCTTTCTGTGTGGAGTTTGCATGTTCTCCCTGTGCCTGTGTGGGTTTCCTCCTGCAGTCCAAAGACATGCACAGAGGGGATTACTCTGAAGTGTCCATAGAAAGGAATGCGGGTGTGAATGGTTGTCTGTGTCTATGTATTGGCCCTGTGGTGGATTGGCGAGGGTGTACCCCACCTCTTTCCCAAAGTTATCTGGAATTGGCTCCAGCTTCCTCCCACTACCCTAAACAGGATAAATTGGCATGGAAAATGAATGAATATTTTCACTTCCTCTTACTCACTGTTCCAGCAGCTTGGAGCATAATGGCTGAAAGCAGCTTCACCATATGTTTTTGTTCTGCTTTGTGGACTGGCTAAAAGAGAAGAGCTAGAGGATGTGAGGTGGTGTAAACCAAAAGCATTCCTGAGAGGTAGTGTGGTGTAAGACCGCAGCACCTCTCATACTCAGTACGAAAACTAACAGGTAAGTAGTGTAAAGACGTTACAATAGGCGTAATGTGTGCTCTCGTTTTGTTCTTAGTCAGTACTTGTGCACCTTATTATGCAATGAGGGTGCATCAGTAGGTCTGAGAATTATGTTAAAATTAAAAAAGAGGGGACAGATAATGTAGGAGATCTACATTATATACTGTCTCGGCAAGGAAACCAGCCTGAGAATTTCAAAACGTAGCGTTATTTTCAAAGGAATAAAATGTGCCTAGGTAAACATCCATTCCCTTTAGTGTCTCTCTGTAGATTGCATTGCTCCTCCACCCTTCTTTCCATTGCTGGATGAATAAAAAGGTGCATCTTTGTAGACAGGCCTCATTCAGTAATGTTTTGCAATAGCAGCATTACATTGCAACACCAGAAGCATCCTGTCAGCTGTTATTAAGCTTTTAGTTATTTGGTTGGTGAAGCTAAGAAAGATAATTGGCTGTGACTGGAAGGTAAAATGGGTACTATATGTGCTAATACATGCTTGGAAAGGGAGGGGCATTCAGTTGGTTGACTCCTACATAGTGGCCGTTTTACCATCTCATGGAGCTGTTTCAATATGTGTGTGTGAATTGTTTGTTATGAAGCATTTACTGAGCACATTTAGTTGTACATTTTGGTTATAAGCAGTCCCAACCTCAACCCCGCATCCCCCAGGCCAAGGTGGGTTCCAACTGTAAATTCTTTCCTCATGGCTTCAAACCAAGCCCCATTAGCAATTCTTGTTAATACAAGTTTGTGATTTTACGTACAGCAACCACCGACCAAAGTGCTGAACGTTGGAATAAAATACATTAAAATAAAGTATGATGACAAAAAATAAAACAATTCAAAACATAATAAAATACAACCCCAAATCAACATCAGTAAGACCAATACACTCAAAATAAAATCAACATCTCACACTGGGTCGAAAGCCAAGCAGAAAAGATGGGTCTTGAGAGCAGTTTTAAAAACGGGCAATAAAGAGGCCTGTCTAATGTGTAACAGCAGCGAATTGCACAGTTTGTGAGCCACAATGGAAAAAGCCCTGTCCCCCCTGAGCTTTTGCTGTGTCCTCGGTACACCCAAAACCAGACGACCGGCTGATCTGAGCGACCGGGAAGGGAAGTGCAAATGTAGCAGCTCAGCAAGGTAGGGTGGGGCGAGCCCATTTAAGGACTTAAAAACAAATAAAAGTATTTTAAAATGAACTCTAAAATGAACAGTGCAGTCAGGCTAGCACAGGAGTAATGTGCTCTCTCTTTCGTGTGCATACTTAAAAGGCGTGCGGCAGCATTTTGCCCCAAGTGAAGACGAGACAAGGCGGCCTGGCTAACACCAACATACAATGAATTACAATAGTCCAGCCGAGTTGTAATAAAGGCATGGATCAGTGTTGTAAAGTGATCTTTCGACAGAATGTTCTTTATCCTTGCCAAACGTCTCAGCTGAAAAAAACTGGAGTTCACCACTGCACTGATCTGACTGTCCAGTCTAAGATCATTATTTAACCTAAAACCCAAATTTGTGACAATATGCTTTCCATATTGTGCCAGAGAGCCCATGTCAACAGGAGAAAACCCACCGGTGCTACCAGGAGCGAAAACTATCGCCTCCATCTTCTTTTCATTAAAATTTAAAAAGCTAACTGCCATCCAAGCTTTAACTTCTTCCAAACACTCAACCAGAGTTCGTATGGAGTAGGCATCCTTGTGTTTCAGGGGTACATAAACCTGACTGAATCGATATTCTGATGAATACCATAACGCCATATAATATTAGAATGAAACTGCCATGTGTGTACAGTAGCCAACCTCATGAGGAATGATGGCTAAGAGTCTAAGTTCAGTGCACGTTTATTTCCAAGGTTATTTCCTCTTCTATTGTTACTCAAGTGTGGGAATGTATCTATACGCCAGAGCAATGTTGTTTGCAGGTAAATCATCTGTCTCTTTCTTTAATGAATACTTTCCGGACATAGCAGACCCAATTCCTCTTGTCTGGCTTTGTTGAGCTTGTTCAGAGATATCACTATGACATTCTCATTTATGCATGAACTCAGACAGCTACTGAATAAATCACAATCTATCTAATACAACTGCAAAAACAAGACAGTCCTTTATCTAGCATGAAGAATGAAGCAATGCAGAGAACTAAGCAGTTCATAAAAGGCAATTGTGTGGTGGTTAGAGTTAAGTCTAAGCTGCTGGAAATCAGAGCCAGACTTTATCACCGACAGTCCACTGGTGGCCATTTTCAGAACACAGCATTATGTAATTTTGATGCAGGTATCATGACTTTGTGGTAAAAGGAGAGATTTTCGTTCCAAGCTAACGCCAGTTGCCACAACCTCTTTAACAGGCACATACAGGTTTGCTCCTCCCAGACTCTATGGGGCAAGAGAGACATAGGCATATTAGTAGTTCTATGGGAAAGTTATGTTCACCTCTGCCGTGTTTTTGTCTGTCTGTCAGTATCACTTTGAGGTTGTTACCTTTGAAACTCCATCAGAAGTAGTGTTAAGCATGTCCTTGAAAAGCAGGGATGGTTCAGGAATCTTTGGGAGAATGATATGCTTGTTTCTGCAAAAACATTGATATTATAGTTAAGTAGGGAGTTTTGCGGGACTCAGAAAAACACCCCCCCCCCTCCATGTCAGAGCACTCAGAAGTTATGAAAATAATGGCTAAATAAAGGAAGTAACAACTGAGCTACAAAAATCGTGATAATCTTTTTTTATGCCACTCAGCTATGAAAAATGCTAACTTAATGCACAAATTAAACAGATGAAGAGTGAATAATGATAATTACCTCATAAACAGCACTATAGCTGCAACCAGACAGCAACACAATATTAAAGGGGTGATGATCATAGCCACTTTAAATGCCAAATTTGGATCACCATCCTCACCTACAGAAAAAAAGGGATTTGCTTATCATTCACTTAATCAAAAATATCCAAATTTATCATCTGCTTAGAGATAAAGTCCAGAAATGGTAACCTACTACCGAAACCATGGCATGTGTTAAAAAATTAGACATGTAGTCAATTAGGAATTTTGGCTTTGATGACCAGATCATCCGAATAGTAGAGTCTTAAGCAGAACGTTAACTGCTGTCCAAATTGTAGTGATTTGGTGTTTCGAGAAATGTAGAAGTCTAGAAAGGGTTACTATACCATAATACTCAGGATCGCTCATATCACTCTCAATGTCCTTCTCACCACCACAGTAGTAGGAGTATACGACCTGTCCTCGAACAGTGTACTTGCAGGCTGTGTCATACTCCACATATAACGGCTTAGTTCCTGTTTCAATCACTTGATTCTGCACAACGATACACAAACACTGTCATGCAAACAGCTGATAAGGTTTATTTTGCTGAATTGATTTTATATTAATGTCTTAAATTTCCAGCTTATTATTCTGCTATTCATCCTACAGTAAATTATATTATTCAGTAATTACTACTACTGGAAATGTATATCTTTCTAATAGTATTAAAAGGATATCTGTTGCTCACTGCAAAATTAAACATTTTATATTTTGTAAATATTTACTGTAGAACAGTGTCAGTGGAAAATAGTGGAAGGTCCCCAAAATACAGGATATCAAATGAACCAGTATATTTTCTATAGAGAGTAGTTAACATATGACATGTCTCATTGATAAGCATCAATGCTACAAAAGATTATAATTATATTAATGGTAACAAAAATAGTTGATGATTTCATCACACCAGCACCAACATCTCACCTTTTCATTGCATTTGCTGTACGTATACTTGTATTTAATACATTGTAGTGATAGGAAATTTGGAGCGCTTGCTTGAAAACTGAGTTGTAAACCTTCCTGTGTGATGTTGACCTTGGGCTTAGGTGGTTTCTCTACTAAATAAAAGAAAAAGAGAGAATAAGCGATAGAAAATGTAATATGTCACAACATGGTCAGTGATTTTGACTTTGCATTTCAGTGCAAAACCTTTAATACTATTTTTCATATATAGGCATATGTACTTCAATAAAACTGGCAAGGCAGACAAACGTATCAACAGCTCAGGGATATTTCTTGCTATATTCTTTTATTGCCACAATGAGCACACATTAAGTTTTTCACTAAGGCTGCAATATGAAAAGGCAGTTAATACAGTGTCTTTGCATATAAGAAATGAAAATGACATAACTGAAAATTATTACTAATGCCTCAATAGGTTTAATAATGTTGTCGAAGTTTTGAATGTTTTCTATTTAAACCTTTGGGAACATTTTGCATTATTTGTATTAGGAATGGTGAAATGCATTAATTCTAAAATCTAAGAGTGGTATAATGCATAACTAATAGAGCATAATAAATAAAATATAATGATGAAACGGACTATGTATTAATATGTTGGATGGGGTAATAATACATTTCTTAAATTAATAACAACAATAACGGTTATTTTTTTCCCTAAAATTCGAGGTGAACAGATTCAGTAACTAAAACATATTAAAAAGCATCACTAAAGGGTCAGTAACATTTTATAATTCATTTATTGCAGGAGCAGTAAAACAGACACCAATCTCTAATTATTTGAACACAGTACAATAAATAATAATAAAGTAGTAGACTCAAGTATTGTTCCTTGTTATTTTTTTATGTCTACCTTATTCCCTTGTTTATTAAGATTCACAATTAAACTATTTAATGCACATAAAATCAGGACAGCCTATCTAAATGACCACAGACTTTTCAGATCATATGCTATCTTTCCAGTACTATCATATTAAGCAAGAACACACCCCAGGGCTGCCTGCTTAGCCCATTTCCAATCACACTGGCAAAGCATGACTGTACTGCAAGGCACGGCCAAACTGCATCATCAAAATCGCATATCATTTACTGGTTTCCTAACAAAACTGCCAGCAAAACCGCAGTGTTTCATTATGAAATAGTCCTTTGAAAATTTGTTTCCTATGCTACTGTATGCACTGTATATTAATGCTGTTAGGGTGGACATTGGTGGGAAAGTTTTGGTAATTTCATGTTCTCTGGCATTTTTTTAAAACTTAGCCTAATTGCTTTTTTAACTGAGTAATATAATTTTAAAAAGCTTAGGTTGTGTTTTAAACCATTTAAAAATTAAAATGAAAAAAAAAAAAAAAAAAAAAACCTACTAAACGCAGATGACTTGATACCTCGTCAACCCTCAACTGACCAAAACCCCAAATCTTTTCAGAGGACATTGGTAAAGTGGGACCTCCAAACTATGAAAGTGGGAAACTCAATGTTTGATTGAAACATACAGTTAGGTCAGTGACTAACATGACCTAATGTAAATTCTTATAGATTTAAACTCCATTCCCTCAGGATTCTCCTTTTCCATTTTCCCTGCACACTTAACTGCAGGATAATGCAGTAATGCTGATATAACACAAAATAATAACTAGTCAGTAGCCTAGGTACAATATCTCACATTTAATATGATATAAACACATTTGCTGGAGTACTACCCCCCATCAAGTAATATGGGGTAGGTTAGGGTTGCCCCAGGTCAAGGTACAAAATACAACTGGTTGGATCACACCCTTGGAAATGACATCACATCAGCACTGTCATATATTACCGTAGATTTTTACAGGAATTTACCGGCTGCTTGGGTTGCCAGTAAAGTCCTGTAAAATTTACAGCAAACAACTATAAACCATATTTACCGTAAAGTACGGTAATATCTTAATGTTATATACAAATAACACACGAGTCAGCACAGTTCACTTGGCTGACGCAGGATACAGTTTAAGGGTCCTGATGCCAGATCTGGGATTAGAGCATCCAACCTTCTGAACACTGAAGTAATCCCACTGAGAAACTGTGTTGTACCAATGCACGTAGCCTGAGCTAGTCGTGGTGGTTCGGTCCTTACGGCTTCGTGGTAGAGGTTTCAATGGTCATGCGTTAAAATCCCACCACCTTGCGTAAGCCTCTTCAACTCTGTCGTACCTTGCATTGAGAAAAATCAACTCGTCCTTTTAAACTGGGCAAGATATTACACTACTTTACCGTCAACAGGTTTTACACCCGAAGCTGCCAGTAAATTGCCGTAAAAAAAACTGACAGCAACTTATTTTTTTTTTACAGTGAAAATATGACCCCTTACATCCCAAAGATGAGCCAAAAAAAATAGGTTTTGATCAACAAACCACAATTACGCAAATAAATATACTTATGGATCAAGCTTAAGTGCCCCACCACTTTACCCACTGTCCCCCCATTAAACCAGTGCTCACCATCCAACATTTGTGTTGTGTTGTGTTGTGCTCTCATTGTACACATTCTTGCTAACTGGTTTCTTGGTTTGTAACTTTAGAATGGTGTTTCCTTGTCCTCACTGTTGTCCATACTGCCCTACAAAGGCCTAAGACCTTTGGCAAAAGGCCAGAGTGTGAAACTGAGGAAAATGACTTTAAAGTTTCTGTTTTGTAGTTGCTAGTTGTGAATTTTTGGGAGTCCTACCTATAATATTTAAACTTTAAAAACAAAAAAGTCATTTTTCTCAGTTTCACACTCTGGCTAGTTAAGGTCGTTTGCCTTTGTAGGGCAGCGTAGCTCTGCCCCAAGTCTTTGGAGAGTGCTATTTAAATCAAACACAAAGCTCTCCCATCTTTAATGTCATCTCTAAATGTTTTAACAAAACTTGATGTTTTTTTCTTGTTCTTACAGTAGCAGGCTAGGACCTTATCCATATACAGTATGCTTTATAACCGTGTAGCTCATCCTGCTGCTTGCTGCCTGGATGATATCTATGACATTTCTATGAAAGCTCTGCTGTTCTCAGTAAGCTCATGCTGCTGTGTGTGCGTTGGCGTTTCCTGAGAAAAACACTAGTTACAGGAAACCTCCAGGCGCTTTCAGGAACCTCCAGACTACATCCTAGTCTAAGATCTAGTGTTCAGTCCTGGACGAAATATTAGGTTTAAACGGTGAATAATAATGTTTACCTTGTGCAGTGGTACGTCCAGCCAGCATGACAGAGACACATATCAGGTGTGTTAAGGCGACATTCCAGGAGCCGCAAAACATTATCGCGTTTCTTCTTAACCCTCGAGTCGACTTTTGCATAAACATGTATCTAAACCTTGTAAAATGGCTATTTCGTTCTCGGTTACATTCCCAGTGATATATTTTTTTAAGCTACGAGTCACAATCCACGGTGGAAAAGGAGACCGAGGCGTTTTCCCAAAGAGAAAGCGTTCAGGCTAATGTGGCTCATCCGCCTGGGAGGAGTGAGGTGTAGAGTTTCACAAGAAGGAAGTCTGTTGGCTTGTTTTGGTTTTTTCTAAAGCAAGTCTTTCTAGTTAAGACAAGCCCACATATAAGGAGTCAGGAACACTCTGGGGCAAAAAGTACTCTTATACACGTCAACAGCCTCTTATGTACTTTGTAGAAAATCTCATTTCGGATTTTAGTCCCTCTTTCTTTCCTTGTTATCAAAAAAAGAAGAGGAGGAGGAGGAGGAGGAGGAGGAGGAGGAGGAAACATTCAGTGTTTTGGGAAGGCTGGAGCTTTTGGAGTATGGCTGCTGTGGGGATTTGTGTACAGTACTGTATATCCTCCTGAGACTCAAACTCAAGAAAATATTGTTTTGAATGTTGTGTGCCTTGGCCTTGCTCCTGACTGTTTCTGATTTTTAGTAAATGATAACTATTGAACTTGATCATTGTCTCCAAACAGGAAGAGGTTTGGCTAAAGAGTAACACCCCATGGTCCTCATATGAGGAAATACACACAGTGCAGTGGTAGCTCAGTTGCACTACTGATCGGAAGGGGGAGAGTTCACATCCCAGCAGTAGCACCCCCCAAAAAAACAAACAACAACAACAACAACAACAACAGCAAAAAAGAAACTGCCACTGCTGGGCCCTGGAGCAAGACCCTCAACCCTCAACAGTTCAACTGCTCGGGTGTATATATAAGCTAAATGTAAGTCGCACTGGATGAGGGCGTCTACCAAATGACTCAAATGTAGATGTAAATGTCCTTTAATGGAGGTTATTCAGCCACATGAGCGTTAGTAAGCTCAGACACTGAGGGTTAAGTTAGCTAGATGGTTAAGCTGTGTTAAGAGTGCAGTCAGTGTTCCAGTTCATCCCAAAGGCATGCAGCTGGGTTGACAAATCATGTCTTCGTGGAGCTCACTTTGGGCATTGTCAGACATTGTCATATTGGGAGCCCTTAGTGTTACTGGAAAATGTGTCAATTGTATTTCTACAGCATGCAGACACACCTTATACAATGGCGTGCTTCCAGCTTTGTGGCAACAGTTTGTGGATGAACCACATATGCGTGTGATAATCATGCGACCAAAAACTTTTGGCCATATTGCATATATTGTGTTATGCCATTAGGTGTTTAGCTTGAATATTCGTATTCATCAGGACATTGTTTAAACCCTTTACAATGAAGATCTGTAAAGTTATTTGGATTTTTACAACATTATTGTTGAAATACACAG
>JAQLOM010002098.1:0-10326 GCA_030068315.1 Chrysichthys thysi | reverse complement strand
CGCGAACACAGGGAGAACATGCAAACTCCACACAGAAAGGCACCCGTGCCGAACCCGGGGCTCGAACCCAGGACCTTTGTGCTAACCACTCAGCCACCGTGCCGCCCTGATAAAATATTAGGATTTTATTACTTTATTGCAATCGAATAGAGGGTTTATGCTTTAGGATTTCCAGAGAAGGAGGAGCAAGTATATTTTTAAAAGTATAACGTGCTAAATTTCTGCAGTTATGAGATTATTTATTTATTGATTGATTGATTTGTTTGTTTATGTATTTATTTATTCATTTATTTATTTTTCATTTATTTTTTACTTTTTTTGTGGAAAATGTCTATGGCTGGTATACGAACCAATTTAAAAAAAAAAAATCCTAAAGTACTAAAATAGATCGAAAAATTGCTCCAGTGAATTCTTTCGTCAGTGTTACCACTTTGGGTTGAAATCAGAAATATGCAGATTAGTTTCATAGCCATGTGTAACGTTCAAAATAGATTAAAATGCCATTGTAATATGCAGACGGTTCTGTAGAAATATATAAAGGGTTATTAATACTAATAATTACATGACGATTTGTTTGTTTTTGCACCTTGCCTGAGTCGCTCTTCTCTTTTATTTAAAAAAAAATTCCCACTTGAATTTCCCATTAAAAATTTCTTTTTCATTTTCCCTTAAAAAAAATGCCGTTAAAAAAAAAAAAATTCTATTGATTGCTTGATTGATTGATAGATCATGTGGTTGTCACCACCGGTCCAAAGGGGACCCAGGCATTCAGTTAACAATTCCCGATTTTACGACTACTGACACAAAAATCGCCTCCTACTGAATTTCCTTATGAAATTCCCCCTTGAAGACCTTTTCCAAAGGTTTTTTCCTTATGCAAGTCACATACCATGGAGTTCATGAAGCTAAAACAGACCTGTACATCTTTAGTGCTATATTTTTCTTTGCTTGCAGACATCTTGAGCTTAACGTTCCTCTTTTCAGGAATAATTACGCGCGAGGAATCGGAGAAGTTACTGATGAGCGAAGCTGAAGGCTCCTTCCTGGTGCGAGTCAGCGAGAGAATTTGGGGTTACACCCTGTCATATCGCACAGCCTCTGGCTTCAAACACTTCCTGATTGACGCTTCGGGGGATTATTACAGTTTCCTAGGCGTGGACCAGAACCGCCACGCCACTCTCGCGGACCTCGTCGACTTTCACAAGGTGGGCTCACAGAACAGAGGTCCCTTAACGTTCCTTAAAGGGCGACTCCACCACGAGTGAGTCGCATATCCATCTTCAAAGATGTCTTCCATGCTGGAAATTAGAGTCCAACATGTGCACCAAGGTCTTCACGATTTCTGTGTTGGAGTTCTCTGGAATGTGACTATGAATGTTGCTGGAAAATAACGTAGCAAATGAGAAAAGAAGCTTTTTTGTTGTTTATCTTAGGCGCCGGTAGCTAGGAAAAACACTTGCAGTTGCAAAAACAGCAAAAAAAAAAACCTGTTTGAGTTTTTATTCTTGAAAATGATCTGTTACCATTGTAACTGCGCTATAGATAACAATGTCCTCCTGGGAGATCAGAGCACCGGAAGGCACCTCATACCACACTATGTGCACTATAATCTGTTAAAAGTGGACATTTCATACATTCATAACTTAAAAAACATCAAAATCCATTGCAAGTGGAATAACACACCCCAAGTTGTGCTCTTATACAACAATAACACACTTCCGGTGTCGAGTAGTTGTGCTGCATCACGCCACTCCAGCGTGCGTAATTTTTATTTATGATGTGGCTAATTTGAATACTTGATTCTTTCGTGATCTGTTCCGTTTGTATAGCTGGTGTTGACTGCTGCTGTGTAGAACAGACCATTGAGATGGATCACGTCAATTAAATCATTTAAAAATCAATCGTTTGTCAATAAAATACATTGGAACCTTGGATTGCGACTGCCTTGGTGTGCAAGTGTTTCGCAAGACTAACAAGAAATTGTCATAAATTTTGACTTGATGAACCAGCGAGATCTCACAATACGAGTCGTATGTGGACGCTTCGCCTGCCGAGCGCCGTTACCCGTTATTTCTTATGGGGAAACCCGCTTTGATATATGAGTGCTTTGGATTACAAGCGCGTCCCCGGGACGAGTTATTCTCGCAGTCCAAGGTTCCACTGTGTTGATTTCTTTAGTATGTAGACGTGTATTAAGCAGGATAACGGGGGCATTATTGCAAAGTAAACCTGTGGATGATGATTCAAGACCCCACCGCGTCGCATAACTGCTTTATGTCACTAGAATGACCGCGAGGTGTCCAAGACAAGCTTGATCTTTTGTGTCATTACCTACATAACGTGTTTCAGGATAGCGCGTTCGTTTAATTTCATGTCTGGCTGAAAATTCTCAAGAATCGTTACTTCATTTTTAATTTAACAATTCCAACATTTTTTGTTCGGTTTTTTTTTTTGTTTGTTTTGTTTTGTTTTGGGGGGGGCGGGGTTTCTCATGAAACTGTTTGCAGTCTGTCAAGTTCACATCCTTTTCCGCCATGAGGAAGCACGGAGATGACAATCTCCATTGATTGTGTTGTTAATAATGGAGAAAGCATAAAGTATGTTGGGGTGTGTGTGTGTTGAGGGGGTGAGGTTAACTTATTTCCACTTATTAGTGCCACTTTAAGCTCAAAAGAGCTCATCAGGTTCAAAAGTGAACTTGAGACTGACTGCATGCTCTTTGGTTTCAGGAGGAAGTCATTACCACCACTGGAAAGGAGAGGTTAAAGGAGGCCTGCAGGCACACTACGCCCCCTGGAGACTACGGAGGACTTTTCCCATAATCGCTAACTTTCCTCCGAACCTCCACAAATCATTACTAATTACTAGTTCGATATTAGTCTCTGTACGCTCATGTATTTTAAAGAAAATGGAAATCTGACTCTCTAGAGCTTTATCGAAAAGCAGCTGAGAAACCCCACAGTTGACGGTGCATTCGATGAAAGATCGGAACTCGGAATTTCCACCCAGTGACTAGGAAAAGCTCTCCTTCGGCTCGGAATTCCTTCTCGACACAAAGCTCAGCAAGCGACGTCAAATCGGCATTTAAAGAAAAATGCTTTCCTCGCAGCATGCTGTGCTTTCATTCACTTACACTACAGCAGTTTGCAGCTGCAGGTAGTCCTCAAGTTACGACGGGGATGCGTTCCGCTATACTCATCGTAAGTGGGAAATATCGTGCGTCGAATGTCGTAGGCCAGCGCTCAGCCTAGCTTAGGTAGCTTAGCCTGGCTTAGTCTTTTCCTGTAGGTGACGTGCTTTTAAATTACAATTAGTTCTTGAAGCTAGCAAAAAAACACGCAGTAATGCACTGTACAGGACACCGATACACGAGGGAACTCCGTGAGTTGCGGGAGAGGGCGCAAGGCGAGTGACACGTACATCCATGCATCATTCGCATACTTCCGGGCGTCGTCTGAACGTATCGTGTGTCATACGCTGCCACGCTGGCCTGCCAGCAATGCCTGAAGGTGAATTTTAAATCTTTTTAAAATATTTTACAATTTTTAGCAGATCGCGATCATCATCGTAACTTTGAAAACTCACAAGTCAGGCCGTCGTAACTCGGGGAACGCCCGCGTTTGTATTTGTATGTATTAAACAACCCACGCGTATTTTTTCCCCTCTTTCCTCTTTTTTTTTTTTTTGACCTCTTTCAGATTCTGATCAGCTTCCGTCCAGATTAGATGCGATTAAAAGACAAGATCGTTTAAATGAACCTATGTTTGCGGGAACGGCTGTTTCGTAGTATTCCCGTGAAACCCCTTTGTAGACGTTGTTATTTATTTATTTTTTTAAACTGAATATCTGTTCGTTCTCTCTCCAAGGAAGGCTTTCTCCGGGGGTTATTCGTGCACCCGTGAGCCTCCGCATGCAAACAGACATTAGGACGTTATGAAAGCTGCAAATGAAACATCTGTTTATCATTCAGGGGTTCGCCTCCCGGGGGTAGAGAAGTGAAAACGGTGAACAGGGAAGAAACACTCAGAAGATCTCGACGATCTGGATTGATTTGAGAAATGTAAATGCTTTATTTCTTCTAGGAACAGATTTGAAGCTCGTAAGCAGTAAGCGACGGAGTCGAGAGTCGCGAGACTCACCACACAGGAACAGAAGCAGGTGTTTTACTGGACAACACACTTATTATTCAAGACAGTTTTGTTCACATTTATGTATCTCTTGATGCAACACACGACAGACGATCTCTCTAGTTGCACTGGTCCAGGCCGGTGCTCTGGCTCAGAGGTGCAGAAAGCGCCGGGTGACCCAGGCGGCACGTGTAGGTTTTCCCGGAGCTCCAGCGCTGCTTACTGAGCTTCAGGACGCTGGTCTGGGAGAACGTACCGTCGGCCTGGCGCTGACTCGGACCCGTCTGCACGTCGTCACCCGTCACGCCGCTGGCGTTCTCAGACCAGGACACGGTGACGCCGTCGGGGTAAAAGCCCTGAGCCACACAGACCACACTGACGTCACCCTCAGAGAGAGAAGAACCCGAGGGAGCCAGCAGGAGCAGGGACGGGGGGGACGACCGGCGAGCTGCAGAGGAGAGCAAGAGATTGGAACGACTCGACTCGTTTAGAGGTCAGGGAGAATGGCGTTTGGGTCGACGCGGCTTTGCGGTTCAATTGTACGCCACATCAAAGTTCGCTTTAAAGATCGGTAAATAAATAAATTGCATTGTTGATTTCAGTGGATTCAAAGGGGAAAGATCGAAATAGGAAACAGAGATGCATCCAACATCTAAAGTCGCTTCTGGTTTTTATAATCCATCAGTTCTTTAGTTAAGTGATGACTTAAAGTTGAGTAAATATTAACGCAGGGTTATGTGTTAAAAAAAAAATAAAATAAAATAAAAAAGAAATTAAAAGAAAGAAAGAAAAGAAAAGAAAAAAAACTCATGTTTTTTTTCTTTTCTTTTCTTTCTTTCTTTTAATTTCTTTTTTATTTTAATTTTTTTTTTTTTTTTTAACAGGGCCATGTATTCGATTCTCCCTGAATTATGAATAAAAACCCAAGGAATAGATACCAATCAATCCATTGAATACAAACCCAAATTCAAAATGGCGTTGGATTCCGGTGGAATGATCACGCGTAAAAAAAATCGAATCATTGTCCACCGGCTCCATCTTAAAAATGAACACTGATCCTGTTTTTGTAAGCGCAAAAAGGATTAGGACTCACCGATCCTTATCTCGGTGCCTCCCCCGATGCTGCCGTGGCACCGTGTGACAGCGTCGTACAAAAACCTCATCTCCACAGAACGCTGCTCCGGCGTAGACCCGACGCGTCAGCGTCCACAAAACTGGAACTCAAGCTGACACATCAGGAGGAATCCCTTCCATGTGACATGAGAAATCTGAAGGAACTTGCGTCCTAATACGTCCTGAGTGGAGTGGAGCTCCTGGACTGAATGGTCTGGATCTTCAGGAGGACTGAGACACTCGGGAGGTTTTTGTACGAGCGGCTCACTGAACTGGAGCACTGTGGTGGTTCTCACAAATGATGCATCCGCAGTAATACACCGCTTCGTCTGCAGCTTCCACTCGGGCGATGTTCAGGTACTCGTCCACGCCGTTGTCCGTGTACGTGAATCTGCTGGACAGGCCACTGGCTCTGGTGCTATCGGCGAGCAAGAACTTTGGAACACCTCCAGGTTTCTGCTGGTACCATGAGATTGTCCAGCTACTTGTACTGTCCCTCCTGCAGAGAATCTGGACATCCTGTCCTCCATTGACGTTCAGGATCTTCTCCTGGGTCAGATGTACGATGGCCTCAAGACCTGGGCAAACACAAGAAGTCCAAATATTAACTAGAGCGTAATCATAAGTCTATAAAGTCCTACACAATACAACCGTCTGATTATTATGATTAGCTTCGTGTCATCTCGTCCTCCAGTCTTTTTTTTTTCCTTTTAAATACGTCGCGTTCCTGTGAAATGTCCTGAACGTGATGTCCAGAACACAAGCGTTAACGTTCGCACGTTTGACAGGGCAACAACCAAACATCATCCTGAAGAAAATCTGGACCAGAAGTAGGACCTGAGGACTGGACGTCATCTTTTTGGTTGTTTTTTGTTTGGTTGGTTGGTTGGTTTTTTAATTCAGTTGAAAAAGTCTTACCTGAGAGACAGAGCAGGAGTCCAGCGAGCGCAGCAGTGCTCAGGATCTTCATGATATCCGCTGGAGGTGATCAGAGAGGTGAGACGGGTGTGGGGCTCATGCACGACGACTGATGCTCCGGAGCTTATAAAGACCGGCGGCGCGCTTGGACGAACACCCACTCGTGTGCACACCTTCCCCACATTAGTGCTTCTCCAAAATTTGCATGCATGTTTAAAAAAAAACAAAAAAAAAACACCACAAAAGTGTGTGTGTGTGTGGTGGTGGGGGGGTGTGGCTAATCCTTACAGTACTTGATTGATTGCATAATATTCCCCTTATGACTGATCATTTCATGATTACAAATAAATAACCACAGCCCTGGTGAATGCTCGATTCTGATTGGTCAATAGGCGCTGATTTGTTTTCCATAACAGCAGCTCCGATAGTAATGCAGCTCCACGTCGCAGGTTTATATTAACATGCTCGTTTTAATCCGCTTTCGTTTCTATAGCAACACTATGAACTTTGGAGTCCTATTCACATTGGCTTGGTTTCAGCCTGTCTGTTGGAACTCCGTCTGTGAAAGCAGAACTCTCTGAATAGACTTTCGTCGTCTCTGCAGGCCGTGAATTTGCATGAACTTTCTGTTCTCGCCCTTTGTGCTGGGCACGCTTGACTTTTTCCACCAGTGCGCCTCAGTTCAGTGAACCCTAACGTCCTTATATTACACTTCATATCATTTTATTTATAGATAGTGGTTAGCACTGTGGCCTCACAGCAAGAAGGCCCTGGGTTCGAGCCCTGGGGTCGACCTGGGCGCCTTTCATTCCATGTGAAGTTTGCATGTTCTCCCCGTATCCGTGTGGGTTTCCTCCGGGTACTCCGGTTTCCTCCCATAGCCCAAAGACAGAGGGGATTAGGCTAATTGGCGACTCTAAATTCCCCTTGGTGTGAATGTGAGTGTGAATGGTTGTCTGTCTCTGTGTGTCGCCCTGCGCTGGATTGGTGACCTGCCCAGGGTGTAACCCCGCCCCTCTCTCACCCGAAGCCGCCTGGGATTGGCTCCAGGTTCTCCCCGTGCGCGACCCTGAACAGGATTAAGCATCAGAAGGTGAATAAAGATAAAGATGCTCAGTATATTCTCCGGGTCTAAAGGACCTGAGGGTGTGTGGTGAATAATGTGCCTGAGCTTAAAGATTTCCTGAAATTAGAAAATGGGGAATAAGTGGCTTTATCAAGCAAGGGGATCACCAGAGGTACGTGGTGTACCTAAAGGTTATTTTTTGCATGTACGTTCTTTCAGGTTGTCCAGACCTAGAAGCAAAAGTCTATAAAGTGTCTGTTTAGAGTTCAGACCAAAACGTTCATGCGAGCAGTGAGGGAAAGTGAGCAGCTAGCAGCGCCATGTGCATTCGACGACTCTATCGAGAGGCACGGGGGGTCATTTTAGACGTCCACTAATGTTACCAATGTTGTGGTTCTTTGCTCAACACAGGGTTAAAGGTAAAAGTTTGCTCTCAGCATCTTGTAGCACATGTTCTCATCAATACCAGGAGGCCAGAGGTTAAAGTAAACAGGATAGCTTTATTATTGTGTACGTACAGGTTTAAAGCAAGCTTCAAAAGCACAAGAACATTGAACTGCATGTTTCTTCATGTTTTCAGTATTTCGGCACTCTTTACTACTGATCTCTCTAGTTGCACTGGTCCAGGCTGGTGCTCTGGCTCAGCGGTGCAGAAAGCGCCGGGTGACCCAGGCGGCACGTGTAGGTTTTCCCGGAGCTCCAGCGCTGCTTACTGAGCTTCAGGACGCTGGTCTGGGAGAACGTACCGTCGGCCTGGCGCTGACTCGGACCCGTCTGCACGTCGTCACCCGTCACGCCGCCGGCGTTCTCAGACCAGGACATGGTGACGCCGTCAGGGTAAAAGCCCTGAGCCACACAGACCACGCTGACGTCACCCTCAGAGAGAGAAGAACCCGAGGGAGCCAGCAGGAGCAGGGACGGGGGGGACGACGGGCGACCTGATATCACTAGGGGACAAAAAACGTCGAGTGATTTTTAATGGAATGCAGCTGCACAAAGAAGTAACAGTGCTGCTGTGTTGTATGATGCGTTCCTATGTGTCAGACGTCTACTCAGGCTTACGTATACGACGAAATTACAAAACACCTCAAACAAGATCAAACTCGAAAGAGATTCAATAAATAAAATATTAAATGACTTTGGAATGGTTTTAAGACTTGATGCTAATTATTACTTTTTATGATTAGGATACTTAATTATTACGTACACTTTCCTCAATGCGCATGTTATTTCTATGCACATTATTTTACAAAACGTTAAATATTTTTGTTGTTACGATGCCTAATAATTCAATTCACTTTTTTTCCTATTCAGTTACAGTGGTTTTTTAATCTTTTTTGTTGTTGTTGTTGTTGTTGGGTTTTTTCGCCCTTTTTGCGTCATCCACTTCTTGGCAGACGAATCGTTTAGAGCACGTCATTTGTGCATTTTTATATTTAACAGTATAAAACAATTAGGGGAAATGAAATAATTAAAGCATTTCTGAAAACGAGGCAAAAGACCGTTCTTTTTTTTTGGACTTAAAAAAAAAAAGCAGAATACGGCTGATTAAATTATTATAATACGGCAATTAAATATTAGAATGTAGCTTTTTGGCTTTGAAAAATTAACATATTATTTTCAAAAATGAATTAATTAATCCTGAAAGTGAAAAAAAAAAACTGTTCCATCTCCTCTAATGTGTGCTAAATAATAAGGAAAATGTCAAACAAATTATAATCTCTCTCTATGTAAAATTCTTTTCGTGTTTGAAACGGAAATGATGTATGACCGCTATTTGTTGAAAAATAAAATTTGTAATGAGCAAACTTATTTTATAAATACTGCATTATATTTTTTTCCCCTTGCACTCGGTGTTGCGAAGTCACCGGGGAATCAGCTAGTAAAAAAAAAATAAATAAATAAAATTGTCAGAGCACAGATCTTTCAATAATGTCCCTAATCATCAATCCCGAGCTAATGTTAACCCTAAAACAAGGATTACAGAAATAAAACAAAGTTTTGTGGCTTACCGAGGTTGGTGCCTTGAGCAAACACGCTGGCTCACAGTGTTAGAGCTCAGTACAAAAACCTCCGCACTGTCGTCTGCACACATCGCTGATCCTGAACACGACATAAACAACAACAAGCAACACAGAAGCAGAAAGGTTCGCAGATTAAATCCCGACTTAACATCGCTTAACCCTCAACACACCAAGGGGGGACCTTGGCGACATTTTTCATCATCCTGCGGTAAATACAACCATTTTTTTATTTATTTTTTGCAGTTTAAGATAAAAAAAAAATATATATATATATATATATATATATATATAATTAGACTTATATAAAATTCCTTCATGAAAATGTAAAAAAAAATAATAATTCAAAAAAATGTAATTCGACATCATTCGGATCATCAATTCTTGTCTTATTTGACATTTTTCATCCCGTATTGTTTTATTTATTATTTATTTTTTTTACATACTTTTACACCGTACGCAGTCGGAATATCAAAAGGTAAACACTTTTAGCAAGAAAAGCATATGGTTTCGATTCGATTGCCTGTTACCGCTGTTGAAATAAATACACAAAATATTGTTGAACAAAATAGGACGAAATATAGCTTCAGAAACCCCGCAGACCGATTTTGCGTAATCTACCGCAACGAACAACAGAGAAATACAACAATACCCCATGACCCCCTGCCCGATGACCCCAGCTTGGTAAACAGCGTTGACGACCTCGGCTTGGTATGTTAAGGGTTAATTAAGAAAGTGATAGAAATAATATAAGCACCGAAATAACGGAGGCATTGAAAGAATTTCAAATCTTGCTACTTTGATAACATACTGTATATCCAGCGGACCCGCGGGTCACGAGCGCGTCGGACGGCGAACAAACCGACGTACGGGTTAAATTCCCGAACAGATTTTGTACCAACTGACGAACAAATCCTCAACCGACGTACACAGACAGCCGACCCACGCTTCACACCACAAACATTGAGTTATAGTCAAGCGCTCGTGGTGTGAACGTGTTCAGTGAATTTTTCCGTTGTGTTTCTCTGCATTTTTGCTCTATAAGCTTCATTACGGGTCCCAAGAAAGTGGAAATGGTAGT
>JAQLOM010002047.1:0-10328 GCA_030068315.1 Chrysichthys thysi | reverse complement strand
ATGTTCTGTTGTGAATAAAATATTGGCTCATGTGATTTGAAAGTCTTTTAGTTTTTATTTTATTCAAATTTAAAGAATGTCCCAACTTTTCTGGGATTCGGGTTGTATTTTATATATTTAAATCTTTTGGAAACACATAACATTATCAGCATTTTAGGACACTTATAGTTATTACTGAACACTATGCTTTGAGATGAATTGTAACCTGAGGCTATCTGTCTCTGTACTTCTTCAGATTGGATACATTTCTTGTAACACAAATCTGTAACATGAAGTAGTATTCATTTCTTAATATTCTTGAAAACTGAAAGAAAAAAAATGGCATCTCTAAATAGAGATTTTGACTAAGTACCTTGAAATTTAAAGTTAGTAAGTGGAAATTTTAAGATCATAACTCAAAATTTCGATTACTTGAAATTTTGAGATGTGTAACTTGAAATGTCGACTTACCTCTGCCGGTCAGGAAACTCTATGATGGTACCTCAATTCCTTGTTACTCAGAAGCTGAAGGAGCACGTGTATGCATGCTTCAAATTGTGTAAAATTCCGGTAAAAAGTCTGTTCTTGTGGAAAATCCTTTCGAGGGAACATTTGCTAATAATAACGCCATGCATTTCAGCCATTAAAGCAAAGATTTCATCATTTGTAAAGTCATGCTGAAAGTAATCTCCAGTTTGTTCATTCATGCTTAGCTGTAGCATTGGCAGATGATGCTTTCTGCCTTCTGTTCCTGGGTATCAAGGAAACATGTAACCGGGTAATGTACCTTCACAAAGCTTCCTGATTGGCAGAGCCCTGACGTGGCACGTTGACCTCAAAGGTCACTGCCTTCAGAAGGTTGTCCAAAAGAAAATTCTGACTCCAATTGCTCTTTAAAAGGTTTATTCAGCCCAATGCAAAGCAAACATGCAGATGATCTTCTCAGCAGAAAAGACAATTGTATCTGAAAATCCCCACAATTTATAGGGCCTTTGCCCTTCCCATTTTACGTCATTTACGCCCCTTTCTATACTATAGTCTGCCACAATTATTTCCTACCCTTAATATGGAAGTCCTTTTTCAGCCAATGGTATGCCAGCATATTACCTCATTGTTACTAGGCAGAACCTAGTTTATTATTGATTCACTATATTAATAAGTGGGTGTGTGTGCTGCTTTTGTGTGATCCCTTGGTTCTTTCCAAACCCTTTGGGATTTACATGTGCTAGACCTTCCACCTGGTGTGGGGGACTTGGGTGCTTTCCACCTCTGGAGGAAAGGCTCCTTTATTGGGCATATGCTGGGATACCTTCCGCCTTGGGGCTTCCTGGTACTTTCCAAGCACAATTGTTGTGTATATTTTTACTTCTTATGTATGGGAGCACTGTTACTGAAACACATGTGGGAACACATAGGGGTATGAAGACAGATCCATTGATTGCATGTGTGTGTGTCATGAACAAGTCCTTTTTTGGATACAGAGTGCAGATTGTGCTACCACAGCCCATACAAACTTTCCAGTTAGGTGTCTAAAAATTTCGAGTTAGTAAGTTGAAAATGTAAATTATGAACTAACTCGAAATTTTGAGATAATTAATTCGAAATTTTCGAGTTATGAATTCGGAATTTCAGCTTACAGGCAGTAATTTTTTGTATATTAGCCCACATAATCAGGCCTGCGAAAATAAACTGTGATTATGTGAGTGATGTTCATTACATGTGAATATTATATACCCTCACAGTTGCAGATATCTTTTGAATATTATGTGATAAACAAATGAAATGAAATCTAATCAAATGCAGTTTGCACCACTAGATATGTGAGTTTAAAATGTCACTTAAGAATGGTCTGTGTGTGTGTGTGTGTGGGCGGGTGGGTGTGTGGTGAGATTGCTATCAAAGCAGGTCCGTTCACATCCTGTCATCATGCTATGTCATGCTCCAGAGAGCAGAATGTAGGTCACGTGACACAACACACCCCTCGCAACCGGTTTCCCCCTACAGTACATGTTGTTCTTATACACAGCAAGAAGACCTCGTAATCGCTCGGTAAGACCATGAATCACTTTAAATACCTAACATGAAATATAATAGCTTGTAATAATGTGTTGTTAGTGTTTACAGGTGAAAATAAATAAATAAGTAAAGAAATAAACTTTACTTTGTTCCTTTACAATGGTGGAATTGAAGATAAATTACACTGGTCAACAGTCATTTTGCTACTGGAATTCTGTCCCCTGTACCTTATAAATTCGACATGCTGATTCTAAATCTGAAAACCGTTTTTGTCTATCATGTCACGTTTTAATGTTATGCACCGGTTTGTGTTTATGTTTCCATCGAATCTTGGCGATGTGAGTGATGAGCACGGGGAAAGATTTCATCTTGATATGAAGACGATGGAGAGCAGATATCAGGGAAAGTTCAATCCCAGTATGATGGGAGACTACTGTTGGTTATTGCAAAGAGAGACTAATGTACAGTACAAGCAAGTGTCTCAAACATTTCTGAACATGCTGACATCACTTTTTGTGAGTTAAGAGAGCTATAAATGTATGCTGTAACATCTGTCTGCATGCGTGTTCATGATTGTGTTCACAGTAACTCCTTAACACAAGTATGGTATGACATAGTTCATACTCGTAATATTGTGTTGATATGGCAATTTGTCTAAAACATCAGCAACGTGTATCTCAGAAACCTGACGTGGTGGTGGAATTTCAATTACAAATCTGAAATCAGCATCAAAAAAATGAACTAGGAACAGTTATTAAGTTCTCAGTAGCAAACAAAACATTTTTTTTTGTTTTTGTTGACCAGTGTAATCCTGGATGGAGAGAGATATTTGTTTAAATGATTAAACATAGTTAAATAACTTGGAAAATATACATTTTTGATAAATAAAAAAAAGACTATTATAAACCCAAAATTCGCTTGCATTAAAACCCCACATAGTAGACATTCTGAAGCGTTTCTTTCCATGTACGAGTATAGATAGATAGATAGATAGATAGATAGATAGATAGATAGATAGATAGTTTATTCATCACCCTTGGAGAAATTCAAGTATCCAGTAGCTCATAATAAATTAAAAATAAATAAAAACAAATATAGTATACAGGGTTGCCAGAATGTGGCTTTTTACACATTTTTTAAAATGGCTTAGTTGATGGATTGAAACTCTTTTTTTTTTTTTACTGTCGATTATTTTTGGATTTGTTTTCAATTCTTGCTCCATAGATAAATCTCAAAAACTACTATTTGGAACAACAAACGTAGAAACAGATAGATAGAAAGAAAGAACAGCCTTAATGTGTCTCCGGTCCCTGTGTGTGTGGGTTTTTTTTTTTTTTTAAACAGCTGGACTGTTTATTTCCCAGACCCTATGTGACATCTCCAGCTGTACACGTGTGTGAATTGAGAACTGCATAATGGGGCAGCACATGTCAGGACAAGGGAGAGAAATGTCAAACCCAGCGTGAGTAACTCTCCATAAAGCCATCGCAGTTGTTATGATTTTAACAAAGGCTTAGAATATGATGTCTTAATAACTGCACTCAGGTCTGAGCCAGTAGCAAGCATAGCACTGGGCTTTATCGACACAGGAACTGGGCTGAACATGGATCATTCTTCTGACATCAACAAAGTCAGCGTTTTGATGAATAAACGGTAAGTCTGAGTCGTACACAAGGTCACAGCTTGATGAAGAGACATGATGTTGTATGGACGTATCTACACATTCAGCTTCTCCAGCATGCAGTGTAGTGAATGTGATTTTCGTTAATCCCAAAATATAACAATTTGTCTTATGAGAACAAGGAAATTGTCAGATCCACGGGAGTCAGGATGCATGTGCAGTAAAAACCTGGTTTATTAAACCGAGGGCAGAGGTACAGACAAGAGCAAGGCAAAGACGTGGTCAGGTGAGGCAAAGGTAATCGATCAGGCGAACAGACAAAACTAGGCAAGGCAATAATCAGAATCTGAAAGGCAATAGCAAGAGTCAGGAACCAGAAACAACAAACAAAAGGTTCCTCGCTCCGTCGTCGGTCGGCGTATCGTTTCTGATCCCGCACTGTCTGCTGCAGCTGACGGTGAGCCTCCTCCCAGACCCGTTCGCTTCTGCAGAATCAGTCGTCAACAGCGGGGGAATCAGTGACCTCCGCATTCCACGGGAACGGTGGTGATTGGTACCCTAGGACACACTGGAACAGAGTTAGATTAGTGGCAGTCTTACGCAGTGAATTCTGTGCATATTCCACCCACGGTAAATAGTGAGACCAGTCGGACTGGTTGCGGGAACAAAAGGCTCAAAGGTATTGGTTCACTTCCTGATTAGCCCGTTCCGCCTGCCCATTGGACTGGGGGTGGTATCCAGACGTGAGACTTACAGCCACTCCTAATTTCTCCATGAAGGATGCCCAGAGTCGTGACGTGAATTGGGGCCCCGGTCGCTGACGATGTCCTCCGGCAGCCCGTAATGCCTGAAAATCTGAGTGAATAACAACTCAGCAAGTTCAAAAGCAGTGGGGAGAGCAGGTAAGGGGATTAATTTTAGGAATTTAGAAAACCTGTCAACGAAGGTCACAATAGTGGTCATACTGTCAGAGGGAGGGAGATCAGTCAAAAAGTCGATTGCAAGGTGTGACCATGGATGTTGTGGTACCTGCAGTGGTAAGAGTCTGCCCGTGAGAAAATTTCATGGTACTTTTGCGCGAGCACATACTGAACAGGACGTTACATACCTCTGAACCTCCTGCCTCATCTGGGGCCACCAATATCGTCCCTGGAGTAGCTCAAGCGTTCGATTTACTCCCGGGTGCCCCGTGGCTGGGCTGGTATGAGCCCATGTGATCAGCTTGCCCCTCAGCTGCATTGGGACGAATACTTTGTTGTTAGGACATGCCTCTGGTGTGTGGTAGTCGGGACTGTCCCATTCCAGCGCTCGAACCCAACATGTAGAAGGGAGTATTTTTGTGGGTTCAGATTTGTCCTGTTCTGCTGTGAAATGCAAGCGGGACAGTGCGTCTGCGTCAGGGTTGGGGTGTATCAGAATGGGCGCTGTGCTGAAGGCCCATTTCAGTTTGTTGAAAGCCTCCTCTGCTTCGAAGGTCCAAGTTAGCGTGCCTGTCCCCTTCTTTAATAAAGACGTCAGAAGGGCTCGAACAATCTGAAATTTCAGATAAATCTCCTGTAAAAATTGGCGAATCCCAAGAAGCGTTGCATCTCTTTGACTTTGAGGGGTTTTGGCCAATTTCTGATAGCTTTAACCTTCTCCTCCATCACCACTCCATTGGTACTGATGACATACCCCAGAAATCTGATCGTGAACACGTGGAATTCGCACTTTTCGCCTTTTACATACAATTGATTGTCTCGGAGTTTCGCTAGGACCCTTTTCACATGTTCAACGTGTTCTGGATAGGACTTCGAATACATAAGGATATCATCAATGTACACTATGACATATCTGCCCAACATCTCTCTTAAAACATCACTAATGAAGCATTGGAACACCGATGGCGCCCCTGAGAGGCCATATAGCATGACTTTGTACTGGTAGTGCCCGGTGTTGGTGCTGAAGGCTGTCTTCCATTCATCACCCTTTCTGATTCTTACCAGGTTGTAGGCACTCCGAAGATCCAACTTCGTGAACACACGAGCCTCTCTTAGTTGTTCCAACACTGCAGGGACAAGTGGCAGGGGATATGGGTATTTCACTGTTATTTTGTTGAGATTCCGATGGTCTATGCATGGTCAAGTCCACCATCCTTTTTCTCCACAAAAAAGAACCCTGCTGCGGCAGGAGACGTAGACGGCTCTATATATCCTTGTTTTAGTGCCTCCAGCACATAGTCTTCCATGACCTTTTGTTCAGTAAGGGAGAGTGGATAAACATGACCCCGAGTGGGGGAGGTACCTGGGAGTAAGTCTATGGCACAGTCATATTGACGATGAGGTGGTAATCCGCTGGCCTTAGTTTTGCTGAATACATCCAGGTAGTTGTTATACTCCCTCGGAACTTGCACCTTGATGTTGGTCTCAGGGCTTTCTATGGTTGTCGATGCTACACTGAGCGCAGTCAGGCATGAACTGTTCCAGTGACAATGATCAGACCAGCGCGTAATCTCTCCCCGCTTCCAGGAAATGGTTGGATCATGTAACTGTAGCCAGGGAGCGCCAAGTAGAATGGGATGTTTAGGTGTGCTGGTGACCAGAAATATGATGCTTTCGAAGTGTAGAAAACTTAGTTGGAGTGTAACAGGTTCGGTGCAGTGCGTGATCTTGCCCTTCCCGATGGGGTTACCATCAATCGTGTTCAAAGAGAATGGGGTTTGAAGTGGTCTTAGCGGTAGATGAATCCTCAAGGTGGTCTCTTCATCTATGAAATTCCCTTCGGCTTCGGAGTCGATCAGAGCTGGAATAAGAAAAGACTCTCCTGAGTATGTCACTTGTGCGGTTGTGGAGAATGTGAATTTGGAGAGAAAGTAATTTTGACTCACCGGGGTGTTTTGCGTGGTCATGGCCACCCCGGTGCGTAGCTCTCTTCCCCGCTGGCTGCGGCGTGCTGTACATTGTGCAGCCATGTGTCCACTCCGTCCACAGTAGAAGCATAGCCCCTCTCTTCGGCGCCTTTCGCGTTCTTGATTGCTGATACGGGCGGACCTTATTTCCATGGGCCCGGTCTCATCGTACGAAGGACTTTGTACGCAGGGTTTCGCGAATCCGCGATCCTGCAGTAAGTTGTCCAGACGAATGGCCAGGTCAATTAGCAAGTCGAGTGATTTCTCATCATCGCAGCACGCCATCTCCTTCTGTATTTCCCAGTTGAGCCCTGCACGAAATATCGCCTTAAGTGCAGGTTCGTTCCATTCGCTTTCTGCAGATAGGGTACGGAATTCCATGGCATACTCCATGGCACGGCGAGCGCCTTGTTTTACTTCTAGTAGCCTCTTTCCCACTTCTTTTCCCTCTGGAGAATGTTCAAAGACGTGTTTAAACGCGGATACAAACAGTTCATAGGAGGCCACGACCTCACCTCCAGCCTCCATCACAGCTGTAGCCCATGTTAGCGCTCGTCCGCTCAGCAGGCTGACGAATTAGGCTATTTTTTGTTGCTCATTGGTGCCTGTTTGGGCCGTGAAATATAGCCGGCATTGGAGGAGAAATCCGTGACATCCTGTGGGGTCTCCTGAGTATTTTTCGGGCCGAGCGATGAGTGGTGTAGTCGTTACCGCTGGGACCGCTGTGGCTTGGGTGGTCAGTTGATTCACCAACTGTGTTAGTTCCTGAATGCGTTTCTCTTGAGCTCCTAGCAGAGCACCTTGGGCTATGAGAGCCGCCATGAGGGTTCCCTGATCTGCTGCATCCACGGGTTGACGTAGCATTCTGTCAGATCCACGGGAGACAGGATGCATGTGCAGTAAAAACCAGGTTAATTAAACCAAGGGCAGAGGTACAGACAAGGGCAAGGCAAAGACGTGGTCAGGTGAGGCAAAGGTAATCGATCAGGCGAACAGACAAAACTAGGCAAGGCAATAATTGGAATCCAAAAGGCAATAGCAAGAGTCAGGAACCAGAAACAACAAACAAAAGTATCAGAGGCAAGGCAAAGGGCAGAATATCCAAAATACGAAAAGGGCCATACACAGTAATCTGGCAGAGTAATAGAAGGCTTGGCAATAGTATCCACAGGGGCTAGGCTAATGCTACGCAGTGAGTGAGTGAGTGAGTGAGTGAGTGAGAGTGAGAGTGAGAGTGTGTGTGTGTGTGTGTGTGTGTGTGTGTGTGTGTGTGTGTTATATAGTCCATCATGAGATGAGTTACACCTGGACCTAGTTAGTAGTCAGGTGACTGGGAACGAGGAAGTCTCTCAGTCATGTGGTGCGGGCGCAGGCGTTCATGGGAGTTGGAGTTTGTTGGTGTTTGTGGGTTGCCAGCGCCCGTGACAGAAATAAATTGAAATAAAATGACCTTTTTTTTCTTACCTGTTTTTTTTTTCCTCCCAGATTTCAGGCACTGATCACAGAACATAAAAACCCTGATTGCAACCAGTGGAGTATCCAGAGACTCGAAGAATTTTAGCAGCAAGCTGAACTCTTTCACTCTTTCACTTAACATGAGTTATTATCCTTAGGCTTATGTTATTTACTATGTTGCGTGTTTATGTGACCTCGGGAGTCTAAAGATGAACAACATGTGCACCGCGGTCCAAGATGTCCAGCAAAGCACATGTTCATAGAGGAATCATGAACTGCACCTGCTACGTTATTTGATTCATTCTGCGGTGACGGCGGCATCACGGATAGTTTCGTCATCTTTTCAGGTTTCGATTCACATTTGAATCGAAAATCCACCATGAAGAATGCTGTATAATGCTTTCGTCTGTCTGGCTGTTCCATTCCCCTGTCTCTACACGATGTACACAGTGTACAGATCAGCGTCCGAAGCGGTTCTTCCTTTAAAAGCTGCTGGAACTGGGCTATCAATTCAGCCCCTAGCTTCTCAGGGTATAAAGAAAATGCAGGCCTAATAAACAATCACTAAACACATCACAAATATTTCAATATTAAATTTATTTAATGTGCTGTAGGGTTATGGGTTCCTTTAAAGCAGCCTTTGGTAGATGTGACTTCAAGTACAGCATAAAGTTCTTTTAAAGTTTTTTTTCTTTTAATTTTTATATACATTAATAGTGCCTTAAAATTACTTCCTCATGATGTGAAACTTTTTCTTTCTGTACAACATAAGTGCGACATATACTTGAATTCACTTACACTGGAACTGTCTTCCTTTGAGACAGAATTTCTTAAATTGTAAGAAATTATTTCTGCATCTTTGACTCATTTTTACAGTGCACCATTTTTGAGCATAAATAATAAATAAATAATATGGGTTGGAGTCAGTGAAAATGGAGTCCATTTGGGATAAATTGCATACATACATACATACATACATACATACATACATACATACACACATACATGCATACAGCCAATGTTAAACACTGTGTATGGGACTATTATAGGAAAATAGTCAACCACTGGGGAATGGGATGGGGAGGAGTTTTAAACTCATGATGGCTGACAACATATTGCATGTTTTTTTTTAATTTGTGTTCATGAAGCATTGCTTGACCGGATGATGGTTCATGCACACTGTCAATTCAATTACGCTCAAGAAGGTAAAGGTCCTTGCCCCTGTTAATTCTCCTAGTAATAATTCAACTAGGGCGGCTTGTTAGTGGTTAGCACTGTCACCTCACAGTAAGAAGCTCCTGGGTTCGATCCCCAGGTCGACCTGGGTGCCTTTCTGTGTGGAGTTTACATGTTCTCCTCGTATCCGTGTGGGTTTCCTCCGGGTACTCCGGTTTCCTCCCACAGTCCAAAGACATGCACAGAGGGGATTAGACTAATTGGCGACTCTAAATTACCCGTAGGTGTGAGTGTGCGTGTGAATGGTTGTCTGTCTCTGTGTGTCACCCTGCGGTGGATTGCTGACCTGCCCAGTGTGTAACCCCGCCTCTTACCGGAAGTCAGCTGGGATTGGCTCCAGCTTCCCCTCACGACCCTGAACAGGATTAAGCGGCATAAGATGAGTAAGTGAGTGTAATTAAGCTGAAAATGTCATAAGGTTTCCTTAAATAAATCAGCATCCAAAAGTATTAGAAAAAAAAAAAGTCTGGTATACGCTGACTTTTAAGTACAACATTATGCCTGCATCCCGCATGCATTTATTGTGTCTAGAAATTCACCAATGTGGCAAAAAGTGTTTTTAATCGACAGTTCCAAATATTGGAGGCTCCTTCCAGGAATAACATAAATATCCCCTCACAGAAAAAAAAAAAAAAATCAACCTATTAGTTATGACAGACATTTTTAATCCCTACATGTGCATGTCCGTCTGAATGAGCTGATAGTATACAAACTATTATGTGTTACAATGAGTGCATTAATATAAACCTGTGATTTGCACCGGCACTAATGTCAGACCTGCTGTTATAGAAAGACATGAACAAATCTTTGAACCAATCAGGATCCAGAATTCCACAGTGCTGGTATAGAGGTTAATAATAGACTGCAGTTTACTGGTGCAGCCTTTTTAAACTAAATATTCGACGGTAAATTCTATAACTCTAGAGCAGGGCTTCACATTCTCTCACTCTCTCTCTCTCTCTCTCTCTCTCTCTCTCTCTCTCTCTCTCACTTTGCATTGAGTGAGTGCCGGCTAATGGCTGAGGCTTTTATTCCAGTAGCTCAGGATCGGTTCTGTTGTCCAGTGTGTCTGGATCTCCTGAAGGATCCAGTGACTCTCCCCTGTGGTCACAGTTTCTGTAAGGTGTGTATTAA
>JAQLOM010002019.1:0-10329 GCA_030068315.1 Chrysichthys thysi | reverse complement strand
GCAGGCCAACGCCATCCCCACAGCTCCCGGATGTACACCGAGGCAGTCCACATGGGCCATCCCCAACAGCAGCGAGTTCAAAAGTGTAAAGATGAAAATAAACGAAAGGTTTTAGAATTTAGAAATATTTAAAACAAATGTAAATGTTCAAAATGTAAAACTATTTAATAGTCGAGATTTTGCGCTATTTCAAGGTCCTTGTTTAATTGTGAGCAAATATGTTTCCGACCACGTAGACTGCTTTGTACAAAAGGTAAACATGGAGTCCATGCCAGCTCAAGTGCACACTGTCACTAAAGCTAAAAAGACGAGGTACCAACTACAGGATTTCAGGAAAATGTTTCAAACATTCTACTTTTCACTCAAGTACTTACAATACATATTGGGCACAGGTTTCCTGCCGGATGCCCTTCCTGATGCAACCCTCCCAATTTATCTGGGTTTGGGACTGGCATTAAGGCCGCACTGATTTGCGAACCCCAGTGGCTGGGTGACCATTCACGCTCACATTCACACCTATGGGCAGTTTAGAGTAGCCGGTTGACCTAATCCCAAGCATGTCTTTGGATTATAGGAGTAACCCAGAATACCCAGAGGAAACCCACACATGCACAGGGAGAACAGGCAACAGGAAGTCTCCTGGTCAACACTGGGATCAAAGAGGGGCCTTGTTGCTGTCAGGCAGCAGCGCTAACCACTGCACAACTAGGCTGAGCTAAGCCAGGAAACGTATGCAGTGCCACTGTGTAGCAGAGCTCAAGCAGTCAATCTCTTTGAGAAAGAAGAGATTAGGAGCATTTGAGTGAATATCCTGACTGCAAAGGAATATAAAAAAGTGAGGTAGTGAGCATGTGAAGTTAACATTAAGAACCCGAGTGTTGGCACCGGTGGGTACAGTTATGCATTAAACAGTAAACGGCTTCAAATGCACATTAAACAGTTAGCAAAACAAACCTAATGCATAACCACTGAACAGGAAAAAGCTCGACTAAAAGCCCAAAATAAACATTTCTACCTAGACAAAACACAATTCCAACAGGAAAACAACTCCAGAAAGTCATTTGGTCTACAACCTCATCATTTCAAAAGGATTTTCACTCAAAGATCATAAATTTGTTCGGTGGAAATGACCATTTTAATTTTCTGCTGCATGCCATCATTGTTTACTCCGACCAAGTGACCTATATACTGATTCTAACCCCTCTACACTAATCTTCATCTCCTCTCCTCTCATTATGATTCCAAAATAATACAAATGAACCTTGCAGTTGCTGAGATGTACTTTTGGGTATGTCATTTTCAAGCATTTTCAAGGCTAAAAATGAGGCCAACTGAGGAGAAGAAGAATAAGTGGAAGGGGAGTTCTGCTTTCATAAGCTGCTAAACTGTCAGATCTGAAGTATGTTCAGGAAAAGTTGGGTGGGGACAGAAGACTGGGAGTAAAAGAGACGGAAAAATTAGATGGTGTGTTCTACCCTTGTAATGCAATCAATTCTTGATAAAAATGTATTTCTGTCTCCTTTTCTTTCAGAGTATGATGCATTGGGCTCTCATTGGCATCTCTGGGCTCCTGTCCAGCTCTGATATAATAAACACAAGCAGACAAGAAGGTATTACTGCTGCACACAATCCTACACAATCTCTCGCTCACTCTCTCTCTCTCTCTCTCTCTATCTCTCTCTCTCTCATTTCACATATTTCTCCGTACAAATAACATCCATTATTTTCTTAGTGGATGGATTCCATGAGTAGTTTTCAGTAAAACAGTAAATGTAAATCCCATTGCAGTTCTGATTTTAAAGCCAGGTGTCTTCACACAAGCATAAATGTTTTAAATCTCCCAAATTCAAGTACAGCTTTAGAGATTTTTACATGGAGTTTTTTTTTTTACACGGAGTTATTCTAAGCAGCAGCTTGACACACACAAGAGCTAATATTTGTTTCATAAGCGTCAGGTCTAAAATGTAGGATATTCACCTTTAAACTTTAAAACTCGTTTTTCTTTGATAGTGCAACTTGCCCTCAGTAGATAATTTTTGCAATTATCCAGTCAGTCAATCATGTGACAGCAACGCAACACATAAAACCGTGCAGTTACAGGTCAATAGCTTCAATTATTGTTCACATCAAACATCAAAATGTGATCATATTGACTTTGTCTATAACGTGATTTTTTGGGCCATATGGGCTTGTTTGAGGATTTTACCGACGGCTGATCTCCTGGGAATTACACAAATAGCAGTGTCTAGAAATTACCCAGAATGGCATGGGGGGGAAAATCCACAAGGTAGCAATTCTACCATTGGAAACTCTGTTTATGAGACACATCAGAAGAGCATTGCCAGGCTGGATTCAGCTGACATGAAGGCTATGGTAACTCAAGCAACCACAGTGGTGAGCAGAAATGCATTATGGGCATTAAACACACTGAACCTTCAGACAAATGGCCTACAATGGCAAGACACTGTCAGGTTCCACTCCTGTCTGCCAAGAACAGGAATCTAATGCCACAGTGGGCACAGGCTCACCAAAACTGGACAGTTAAAGATTGTAAAAAGGCCATGCAAAATGTTTTCCGTTATTTGGATGGAAGATGTCTGGTATTGATCGATTTCCAAAAAATCCTGCACAATATGACCAGGTACTTAAACAAAGAATGTATATATATAAAAAAAAAGATTTGTTTTAATTTCACCACGCAGGCACACATCTGGAGCAGACAAACTTCTTGGCCAGTCTGATGGCGTTATCATGCGGGAGAGCAGGGACGGAATACACATCCAGCCACAACGCAGAGGTGATTTATCACTGTGAGAACTGTGCGAGAGCCTGTGCAAGCATTCTTGCAGTGCATTTAACAGACAGCCGATATGGCTTTGTCTCGGACACACTGCAGGACACGCGCATTAACCTCTACTGTTTGTGAATGCCTGTGAGCTGCGCCACAGGAGCTTAATGTCTGAAATATGTTTCAGTCCCAAATTGCACAAAGAAATGATTGTAATGTTGGTTCCCATAGTGACTCCATCTGGAATATGGGTTTTCAGGAAATTGTCAAGTTCTGGCCAAAAAACACTATAATGGCAGTACCTGTGACTTTTCAACTGTCTCTTGGATGAAAACATAACCATAATAAATGATTTTATTACATTATTTTATGAAATAATTGAATAATCAACAATCATTAATGAATTAACCATAAACCTTTGAAAAATCCTCCAAAATGCAATATTGTAAGGTTTATTCTTTTCGTGCTCCAACCTTAGTTTTACCAAAGATTCTAGAGCACTACGTGGAAAATACATTGATAATCAGGAAGTACGGAAGTTCAACACTATGGGCGCCATTTTAGTAAGCTGCCCTTTCGTCACAGAGGCCGGATACCGTGGGAAACTTGCGGCATTTTTCTGAAATCGTCTTGTTGTTTCTTATTTTGATGGATTAGCCTTGTTTGTATTATGATAAATTATGACATCCTGTGTTAAGACGACATCAATAGATTATTTGAGCGGATTGTTTGATTTTTTTCTCAATAATTGGAGATTACAGACGTCGCTTTGTTATCTCAGATAGTATTGACAACAATTAACCTCCTCATGACTGCTCGAATAACTTTGGACAGTTTAGCATATGTTTTCCAAAAGGTGGCGCTAGCCATTTGCCGACACAGATAAGGAATGTTATGGTGGGCTTACCAAACTGTCGTCCACGGTGGTACTTCTGCTTATGACGTAAGTAATATATCTTGCTCCTGCTCTAAAATCTATGGTTTTACTTTCCACACTCTTTTTAAGTGAGCTAGCTAAAGTAAAAGTCTGGTTCTTGACTGTCCGTATTAGAGCTGCATATAGCACTGCAGAACTGAGTGAACTTGCCTCATGTAAGCAGTGCACTGAGGGATCAAGGACTAACTATTTCCCCCACAACAAGAGTTTGTGTGTTGGCTAGCAAAGTAATCTTTACTGCTTGGCTTCTTCTGTTGACCCTGATACACAGTTACACTGCACTATTATCGAGCAGGTCAGTGACACACAGGTGGACCACTGCAGGACCAGAAGCAGGGTAACACAAATCATTTTTAATTAAAATTTTTTTGTCCACAATAGTTTGACTTTAATATGATAAGCTCATGGTGTGTATTTGTGAAGGTTGCACAGGGAATTGGTCCTGTTGATCTAATCGTGCTAAGGAGCACACCCTTAGGGATGTTTCATTTCTTATAGTTGTCTTACTTACACAATGCACAGAATCCAAACCTGCAGCTTACAGGATTGCATCTTCCCTACATCCTTCTCAAAGTGAAAAACCACAATATTCGTGCTCTCCTTCTAATAAAAATGGGAGTTCAGGTGCTTCACTTGCTTATATTTGCTCAAGTGCCTATGCACAGCATGTCAGAACATCAGTTTTGTTTGGGATTTAGCTCGTACTGACTGTCATGTCAAGGGCAGTGTAATATCCTTCTTTATGTATTATGCGATGGCTATAGCAGTACCAAAGATGACCGGCTTCTAACCCCCAAATCCCCATAACTTACATGCCCCCAGCTTTTAAAGTAAAAAGAAAAGACAGCCAGACATGCTACGTCACACTGTACATGCTACTGAACACCTGTACAACATGAAAAAACCCCACCGTAAATATGTAATTGATTGATGATGCAATCTTTTTTTCAGTTTTCCTTTTTCCATTTCAGTTTTTGGTGTCAGAGTAACAATGATTTTATAACAGTAGATATAACCAACACAATAGCCATAGTAGCCATGTACTGTAAGTTTTTACCGAGACTCTGTTCGCGACCCGAATCAATTTTTCCCACTGAAATTGATGTAAATACAAGTAATGTGTTTCAGCCCTCACAAGCATGTTTTTAAAGCGTATTATGGGTTTATGTGTGGCAATAAAACAGACTAAAATTAAAATAACCTTAATTATAGAAAATAAAGCTAATTGAAGTAAACAGATGATTTTAAGGCATGTTACCTTTGCAGTGGATACCTAGTTGCTGGCGTAGGTGGACGGTGGTGGAAGGATATGGTGGCGGTTCTCATGTTTTGTGATTTCTTTATTTCAACTGTTATATGCTTAGTGTAAGGGCGAGGCTGGAGCAGAGGCCGAACCCTACCCATCCTTCCAGATCCCCAGAGTACTAACCAGGTTTTCCACATTGCTTCCAGCACACTCATCACCTGCACGTGTTCATAATTTAGCCAAAGCTACATATACGCCAGTCGCCCTCGACTTAGCATCCGGTCACCATCGTATGTTGTCACTGAGAACTTTATGCGTGCCTGTGTATCAGGAATTAACTTCTGTGCTCCCTTTCAGCACTAGTGTGTTCCGCCATAACGCCTGAGGATGGTCTGATCTCGCCATGACTACTCTAGTCGCTTTCAGACGCTTTCTCGGCGAAGTTCAGGTGGAGTCCCCTCCGTCCTCTGTATACCTACGGTTTCAAAGACTTTTTGTTGGACTGTACATAATTGCGAAAAGGGAATATCACTTTCCTGCACTACACTGTAAATAAACACTTTGGTTTGCACTGCAATCAAGTCTCCGTGGCTTCCCCGAGGACACTTAGGCTTCTTACTCTCACTACCATTTCCATTTTCTTGGGACCCATAATGAAGCTTATAGAGCAAAAATACAGAGAAATACAATGAAAAATGCATTGAACACGTTCACACCACGAGTGCTTGACTGGAACTGAATGTTTGTCCCACGAAGCAAAAGTAGATGAATGTCTTTTTTTTTTTTTTTTTCCAAAATGGACAACGAAAAAAAGATATACATGTATACGAGTGTTATGAATTCACAGTTGTGGGGGTGCATTTAGAGAAAATAAATGTATGCCAGTTTTTCCTTGCTTCAGTAGGTATTACACTTACTGTTTAGCCTACATAAATGAGTACAACGTAGAATGAAATCTCCATCTATCTCTCTACCTCACCTATTATCTACAGGTCAATGCTCATAAACACTAAAGTCTTGTTACTGATTATAAATAATCCTAATGACAGGAGCTTCCCAGTTGAGACTGGGAGAGTGGATTAGCTAACTGACTCCCAGCCTGAATACGCAATGAAGAGTATCTGCATCTCGGCATCTCACACGTCGTACCTGCCAGGATCAGAGAGCTTAAACTTGCAAAGTACAAAAGGAACGGCTTTTGCTGCAGTTTCAATTATGCAGTTAGCATTCACATGGGATTAATGATGGAAAAGTACTGTCTCTTTCCAAAATCCGTTGACTAATAGATGTGTAGAGTGATAAGAAAGTGGAGAACTTGTGGAGGAAATGGAATAGCTTATTGAGAGCAAGTTACTGCGCTGGCATTGATGGAACAGCTTCACATAAATCACATAAGCAAATAAAGATAAGTAAATCAGCTTGTGCGCTAATTAAATCTTGAACTATGAAAAACTGATGGCGGAGTTATCTATGATGAATGGATGCCTGTTCAGGCTGTAGGCGATAGTCTCTTTAGAACATAGTAAGTGTGGTGTGTTCAAAGTGACTGGCCGGGGCTTCTGCAGTCAGTGTTGCATCAGATTGTTTTCTGTTTACTGGACTAATGCTGCCGTTCAAAGCTCTTGTGCACAGAGGGGGAATTAACAGATAGCAATTACACCTCCACACAAACATGGCTGAAAGAATAGATGTTTGTTGGTCAGGCTCGAAAGATAAAGGGAAACCAAACAGAAGGCTGCGTTTGGATGCACTTGCTATTCTGTTATGTTTTATTTAAAGCAAGAATTTACAGAGGTGAGTCACACACGAATGTACAGATGTCCGCCAATCAATCCACCAAACGTACTGAAGATAAAAGCAAATATTTCACCAAATTATACCTTTTAGTGCAAATAACCTTTTCTAGACATTGAAAGGTGAAGATGTACCTTTAACCCATTATTTTTCGAAAGACCATATTTGGTAACTTCAAAGGATAGCCAAAATGGCCCCCATGCCACTCCCTGAGGTTGTAGAACCACATACAGTGCCGTGAAAAAGTATTTGCCCCCTTGCTGAATCTCTCCATTTTTGTTTATTAACGACACTTAACTGTTTCTGATCTCCGAACAAATTTAGTATGAGACAAAAGAGAACCTGAGTAAACATAATACACAGTTATCAAGTTATCTTGTGATTTACTGGTGAACAAAATCTCCCTAAAACCTACATCACCTGTGTGAAAAAGTAATTGCCCCTTGACACTTAATGAAACAAATATAATTACTAAAAGGTTTCGGTTAGACTGGCCACTCCCAAGATCGATTACTGCAAGCCCTTCTGAATCTAGGCATTACTTAAATACAATCTTTCCAGCAAAGTGATGTTCCCTGAAAACCCCAACATACAGCACACTCTGTCTCAATCAAAGGAAATCCCAGAAGATCTGAGAAAGGAAGTTGTTCAGATATATCAGTCAGGAATTGGTTACAAATCAATCTCCCAAACACAGGGAACCCCAGTGAGAGTCATCATCTCTAAATGGAGGAAACATGGAGCGGTGGTAAATCTGCCCAGGAGTGGCACGCCTAGCAAACTTACTCCAAGAGTGTGTAGAAAACTCATCTGAGAAGTCAAAGAAGACCTCAGAAGAACATCTAAAGAGCTGCAGGTCTCTCTGAGCTCAATTAATGTCAGTGTTGATGATTCCACCATCAGAAGGACACTGGGCAAAAATGTTCTGCATGGGAGAGGGGCAAGGTGAAAATTGCTGCTAAACAAGAGAAATATAAAGGCTTGTCAGACATTTGACAAAAACAACTGTTACCTCCAGAACTTTAGGGCTAATGTTCTATGGACTAATGAGTAAAAAGTGGAACTTTTGGAAGACCCGGGTCCTGATACATCTGGCATAAAGCTAATACAGCTTTCTACAATAAGAACATCATGCCCACAGTCACACGTGGCGGTGGTAGTATGATGCTTCATTATGTTAGAGCCTGGAAAACTTGCCATAATTGAGAGATGGATGAATTTTACTTTCTGCCAAAAAGTACTAAAGGAGAAAGTCTGGTCATCTGATCCGTGATCTGAAGCTAAAGCGTGACTGGTTTATGTAGCAGGCAACAACTTGGAACATAAGAGTAAATTCACTTCGGAATAGCAAAAAAAAATATGTATTAAAATTTTGTGGAGACCTAGTCAAAGTTCTGACCTGAAGCACACTGAAATATTGTGGCAAGGGCAGTTCATAGTTGCAAACCATCCAATGGAACTGAATTAAAGCAATTTTGTAGAGAAGAATGGGCCAAACTTTCTCCACAGCAATGCAAAAGACTGATCTTGTGTTATAGAAAGCATTTGATTCCAGTTGTTGCTCCTAAAGGTGCCCCAAACAAATACAGTATTATGCTTAGGAGGTAATTACTTTTTCAAACAGGTGAGAAGTTTTTGGGGAGATTTTGTTCTTAAATCGCAAGATCAGTTGATAACTATGTATTGTATTTACTCAGGCTGCCTTTGGTCTTGTACTAAATATATTTGCAGATCAGAAACAGTTAAGTGTTATTAATAAACTAAAATGGAGGAACTCAGGGAGGGGGCAAATACTTTTTCACAGCACTCTGTATACCTCTCATTTTTCCTCTAATTGGGGGTGGTATGTGTGTGTCTTTTCCCTCAACCTCGGATGCTCTACCAGAGGCCAGAGAGCCTGAGGCTTCTTCTCAGTATCTTAGCTGTTCCTCGAACTGCACTTTTCCAGACAGAGATCTCAGTTGTTGAACCTGGAATCAGCTGGAGCCACTCTTCAAGTTTGGCGAGTCACAGCCCCTAATGCTCCCATCACCACAGGAACCACTTTGGTACTTCTTGACCTTCTTCCTGATGTTGCTGTCGGCTGGAATTGCCACATCCACCACTACTGCTGTTTTGTGCTCTTGTCTGCCTGATTGGCTAGCAACTGCTGGTCTGTCTGGAGCTTCAAGTTCCACCGAACCTTAGCCCTGTTTTCAACCACTTTCAGTAATGTCTCCCATCAGGACTTGGGAGCCTGCAGCCCATACTTGGCACAGATGTTTCTGCACACTATCCCCACGACTTGGTCATGCCTTTAAGTGTACACTGTCCCAGCTTGCATCCTGTATGCAGTTACTATGTGCTGGACAGTCTCAGGGGCATCTTTGCACAGCCTGCACCTTGGGTCCTGCTTTCTGTGGTAGATGTATATGTATTTCAATTAGTGCCCTATAAAGGGTGAAAAGGTTGTTTAAGATGCAAATTTATGAGCCACTGTTGCGTCTTTAAGGGCAATTTTACATTCTCTGTACTTTTTTCAGCTTGGGCTCTTAAACATTTTTAACAATTTGTATGAACAGGATTTGTACCTACTTTATTTGCATACTTTGCACAATCCACCTCCATCACCCTCACTTGTGTAGATTCAGCATTTCTGATTAGATCTTGTAACAGTGTAGGATATAAGGTAAAATGCCTTGGTAGTGCTTTGTTTGATTGCAGTATTCCTCAAGCTACATAACACCTGCAGCATGGAGGCCTTAATGACAACATGCCATGAAATTAGATACATATTTAAAAGGCTTATTGAAACCAGCGTCAGCTCTCAGACTGCTTTTAACATTTTTAATGTCAAGCTAACATCAAGTTGAATTGAGTTGATTTCTGGGATCTCAGAGTTACATAGTGATTGTGATATGAAACCCCTTAGCACGTGAGGTTAATTGATTGAATGAACAAAGGAACTCTGTAGTGGTTTTGTAAATTCTGCACTTGCTGGTATCATCTACGTAAAGTAGGACACTTAACACGACCTGCTGTATAACACTTCAACATGGTGACAACAGAATATAAAAAAAAATAGCCATATTATCCCATGACACTGTATTGACAGTCTAATGCACATTTTGTCATTTTATCTTAATTGAAATGAGTTTATAAGATTTTCATGAATATGTTTCACAATTCACTCATTCAGTCATCCACCTTCAGTAACCTCTTTGTCCTGATCAGGGTCATGGTGGATCTGGAGTCTATAGATGTGAGGTGGGAATAAATCATGGTAGAGGATGCCAGTCCAACTCATCACACACACACACTCTCTCTCTCTCACTCTCACTCTTTCTCTCCCTATCTCACTCACTCGCTCTCTTTCTCTCTCTCTCTCTCTCTCTCTCACTCTCTTTCTCTCCCTATCTCACTCACTCTCTCTCTCTCACACACACACACATTCTCTCTCTCTCTCTCTCTCTCTCTCTCTCTCTCTCTTTCTCTCCCTATCTCACTCTCTCTCTCTCACTCTCTCTCTCTCTCTCTCTCTCTCTCTCACTCTCTTTCTCTCCCTATCTCACTCACTCTCTCTCA
>JAQLOM010001999.1:0-10331 GCA_030068315.1 Chrysichthys thysi | reverse complement strand
CTTCAACAAATGCAAGAAGGTAGTAAACATAATGAGGTGTTTAACAGGAAAAGATTACTATTACAAATTTTAGTGCCTGTGCAAGCTGACATGTACAATAAAGCACCATTAATAATTTTCAGTGTATATATCATTAACATAATGCTGGCCAAGGCCTGTTTCTTGTGATAGCATTGATGCAGGAGTATGTAGGTGTCTCCACATTGCTGTAATATTCTTGCAAAAATACAGATGTACACAGTTCTCTTATTTATCTTTCTGGCTTCGTATGTTAATAATTATACTATTCCAAAACCAAGGTCAGTGAGTCATGCAAAGAGTGAAATAGGAACTAATAGAGTACTGTGATGACAGTTGATCGACTTTTTTTATTAGCGAATATTGCACCAGAAGATTGATGCATATCCTCCCATGTACTGATGATGCTTTAGATAGTATAAGACATAAAAGTGGCATACTAGCAGTTCGTGGTTGATCCCAAAGACAGGACTAAAACTGGCTTTTCTACAAAGAGTGGCCTTTTACTGATGCCCCAGGTACATTTCAGAGATTAATGGACCTTGTATTAACTGATTTACGCTGGACAGCTTGTTTGGTGCACATTGACAATATTATTATTTTTGGTCAGAGTTTCCAAGAACATTTAAATCGATTGGGTGAGGTTCTCCATAAACTGCAGGCAGCTCATTTGAAAGTTAAACCATTCAAATGCAATTTGTTTTCTACTGGAGTACAGAATTTGGGACATTATTTCATCTGAAGGAGTAATGGCTGATCCTACAAAGACAGAAGCAATATGGGCATGGCCAGAACCTACAAGCGAGACTGAGGTCAGGAGTTTTTTCTGGCTTCTTATTTTCGATGTTTTGTTAAAAACTTCCGAAAATGATTACCAGCTTTGCAGTACAGACAGACAGACTTTTCTTAAATCCTCTATAATCTGAGACACTCTGCATAAACTGTTGTATGCAATTTGTGCAACACATTCAGTGTTCATCCATCTTAAGTACCTGCTGTATTTTGTAATGTCCATACAGTTAATGAGCGTTAATGACACCAAATGACAAATTTTCTAACTTAAACCACAGAAGATACCACTGTATAACCTGAAACTTCACTGTGACGCTCAGTGCAATGTTCTGAATGTGTCTGCGCAGTGATTGTAGGGAATGAATGATTCTTTGATTCTTCAGCATAGCTTTGTGGGTCTGAGTTTGGTTAGTGAAGTGTGTATGGTTGATTAGTATGTATGCAAATAATTTACTTTATTTTATCAGAGTCATCGGCTGGTACCACTTTCTTTTGCTAGGAGATAGATTGTAGGGATAGGCATATATCTATATATTTATATATATATACACTTATGGATATGTTTATTGTTTAATAAGTCTTTAATTGGCCATCATGTATTGTAAAGCTGCTTTGCGACAATGTTCTGTTGTTAAAAGCGCTATACAAACAAAACTGAACAGACTAAAGCCCACACTAGCAGACCCTAAAAAAGTCTCATGAGCCTTAAACAAAGACCCTAATTAGGATGAGGTTACTGCACATCAGGCCGTCAGCATGCATCTGTCATGCAAAGGTTTCAAGCATAAACAGAAGAAACACCACCATCCATTCATTTCTCACAGCAAGCTTTATTTTCACATTTTTTCAGTGTTTCACATTTTGCAGTGATCGGCATATTCGCTTCAAGTTTGAATTTATGGCTCTTAGCATTGCTGCAACGCCCTCCACCTCTCTGAGCGTAGCGTCCTGCTGTTCAGCATGGGTAAGGGCTCTGGGTGAACGCTGCGGAGGTTGCAGTCGTGTGTTAGATAGCGAAGAGCATGACAGTGTGTGAGACGTCTGCCTCCTGCCAGTCACTGAGACAAAAAACAAAAAACAACAACTCAGAAGTGTTTCAGTTCAAAAATGTCAGTTTCCTGTAATGGGCTTTGTGCCTACACACAACTAAATTCTCAGCGTTCATTTTTCAGTGTTAATCCAAAGCATTACATATAAAATACTGACACTGTAAAAATATGGCTTAACACTGAAGGAATCAGTTGTGTAAGAGAGTTGGTGTGACTGACATTCAACTCCAAGCAATGAAACCACGCTCTCTCTCTCGTACTATTTTATTGTATTTATGGTTATCTGTGATTGTCTTTTACCACTACTGAAATTCTGCAGTATCTAATAGTGTCTGTCTGTCTGTCTACCCACCCATCCCTAAACTTACTGGCCTTAAGCTTTTTAGTCCTGCTCAATTTTCACAAAGTTGAAATCAGTTTTTGAAATATTCAACTGAACTCTTGGCCTGTAATCACATCAGGTGGCCTTTACAGAGTCCTCAGGGTGTCATTGTAATGTATCAGCTTACTTTTTTGCCTGTAATGTAATTAATAAGCTAAAGAGCAGGCAGAACATCATGGACTTACATGGACCTTCAGTTGGACCACGTCTTCCTGATGAAGGAAACGTATGAGCTGCTACACAGAGGAGAACAGTGCATTAGCCGCCAACATCAGAAGTAGCAGACAAGAACAAGCTTCTGATTTTTAACCCTGGCAGCTTAAGGTGTTGTTTGGGATGTCTACTAAAGCAAAGGAATAATAAATTGTCCACATTACCAAAAATAGTCATACCTTGATGTCTGATTTATGAATTGTAACAAAAATTGCTACCTGAAACTGGATCCCAGGCTTGTTTTCATTCCTGTTCAGACAGATAGTTATTGTGGTTTGGATTGCACTCAGCATGGTTCATGTTTTTCCCTCCTTATCTCACTCCACTTAGAATACAGGATATATATATATAATTAGCATTTCAACAAATGTTAATTTGCATAAAGTGCTCCTTCACAGCTCCAAGTGTTTTCACTTACTAATGACATGTTTTGAATGACCAACAATCTGACAATTTTTCCACTTTCAGTGTGAAATTACAGTGTATAAAAATTTAAGAAAACATTTTTGGAACATTTTAGGGAAAATAGATAAAAGCAAAAAAAAAAGTCATAATGACCTGGTTGCAGATGTGTGCACTTCTTCAGTCGTTCAGGCGAGTCGGACTCTTTCTGAGGCCAAACGTTGGAGTTTCCTCGAAACCCTGGATGCCTGAATGAGGACCAGCTTCACTCTTCAGTGCTCTACACTGCCACTTGAGGCTGAACGTTATCTCAGGTCTCTACAGATGAGCTGACCATTTTGTGCCTTAAGCAGGACATCATGAATGTTAGATCCAGAACTGAGTGAAAACAGAGACACCATGGCAACTTGAAGTTCAGATTAATTCTTCCTTTAAATCAGAAAACCTTCATGAAACACCACTGATTTCCACTAATGGATATTTATGTTTATATTTCTTAAAATATTTAAAATGAACAAAATCTATAATTAGGACAATTTTTTAAATATTAAAAAAATAAACTAAAGACAGTAAAGTACCATGTTCTCCTGAAATGTTGCATATACTGGTACATTAGATGATAAATTTAGTTGAAGAAGGGATAAGGGCGATGATTCTCAAGTAATTACGTTTCTTCTCTTTTCTTATTTCAACAAAGTCCAGATGAAAACTCAGTAGATACATTTGTTCCATGAAGTATTTTTGTTGAAATAATAATAATAATAATAATAATAATAATAATATGAAAACTATTACTGATGAATTAATTCATTTATTTTTTTGGGTTAAAGTGATGATAGTGGGCATTGATTCAGGTCGTAGTTTAAAGCCACTCTAGTGTTTAACTAACACTGCGTTACGGAGTGATTAAAAGGCGATATGTATACCTTTTTATTGCCGTGATTTTTTTTATTGTTGTTTTTATGTGATACTCTGTTTTGGAAGATGTCTTAAAGACTGCTGAATAAAACATATTTCTTTTGAAAAAGTAGATTTTTAACCAAATTTTCTGACAGTCTTTAAAAAGCATGTGTATATCAGTGAGAAATTAATGTTGTGTTTGGGTTGCTTTTTAACGTAACGTTATATATCTTATGTTGAAGAGAAATTATCAGAATGACCCGGCGTTAGGAACAAATGAAACATTTTATTGGATTAAACTATACAATCACTACAGTAAACTTAATCCTATTTAATAATAATAATAATAATAATATATACATAACAATAAAAAAATAAAAATAAGAAAATCCTATTAATCACCATATTTACAGATATTCTCTATACATTATGTAATCTTAAGGGATAAAGAATTATTGGGGGAGTTAGTATTTAAAAACACATTTAAAAATACTACACAGGCTAAAATTAATGATGAATTTCTAGGCTCTGAGTCTTGGGTTACTGGTTCAAACCTGTAAAGGAAGAAAAAGAGAGAGATTTTAATATCAAGTTAAATGAAATATAAAAAAATGAAGTTATACTTACCCATGGAGAGCTTGAGCAATGTAGGGAAATGAAATGGGGTGTGTGTAGGGAGGGGTGGGGAGGGGGAAGGGTGTTACATAGCTCAAAGTGTGTCCATCAGCTGCGTCTCCATCAGATGGACATGAATCCGGAGAAGACACAACACTGCGCAGGCCAAGGTTGCTGGGTCACTGTATAACTTCACAGGATGACAAAACAGTGCTTCACAAAGCACTGTTAGCTGATCCTGTTGACAAATCACACACACACACACACACACACAAATTCAACTCAGTGTCACTGACTTAAAGATCCAATGCAGAGAATGTGTGTGTCGTGGCCTCAGTAGATATTCGACACTTACAATAATCTCTGTGAAGAACGTCCCTGCTGCAGGTGTCCACTCGTCCACGTCCAACATGTCGATCAGCGAAAAGAGGCGCTCCAAGCATCCTCCCGTACACTTTATTAAAGAAAAATAACAAACTCCAATACAGCCATGTCATATCAGGGTTAAAAGTAATGGAAGACCATGTGAGATAAAATAGGCCATGTACTGCAACTACATTCAAGCATCACATTTAAATCTCCTGAGAAGCACTTACTGTCTGAGGAGCTGAGCCGTTCTTCAAGCAGCCGAACAGAAGCAGCTCAAAAAACACGTCCATGAAGTTATAATGTTCGAGCTGCACAGAGGAGGTACACAAAGAAGTTTGCTTTGCATACTGGAGTCCTGGTTTGATATAATCAAAATCTTTTACTTTTTAAAAAGCTGTAATTTCACACAGACATTTGTAAGCGTACCTGGGCCCCGGAGAGCTCCGCTTCGATCAGATGCTGATTGGACGGCCTCCTCAGGAACTCAATCAATGCGTCATAGGCCAGCTGCACACCAACCACGTCCTGTTAAAACAAACAAAAAAATCTCTGTAACTCACTTTGGCTATGATGTTCAACATGGCTACTCATTTTAAACCCTTAGAAGACGCAGTATTGCAAGACTAAGCATGACCAGTACTCCACTAAAGATACGCACGATGTCCTACATGGGGCGAGTTCTTAATATTGCATATTCCACAGCCATCTTCATCAGTACATTTCATTTTAATATTTGTCCTAAGGATGTCCCTAATTCTTAGCAGGCTGTAATTATCATAAAATTGAAAATAAGCTTTTTTTATGCTATTTATCCCTATAGTTACTGTGTTTACATTGCACTTGTGTATTAAAATCTGTGCAATTACAGTTTTCACCTGCTGGTGTTTTTATATTGAAAAACTAAAACATCAACTGAAAGCATTTGCACAGATTTAAAGTTGATCATCACTGTGAGGTCACCTGGTTGTTAGCTGCTGCCAGACACGTCACAATCTTTTTTCCTGCCTCAAACAGGATGTTCTGATTGTGGCTCCTGGCAAGCAGAGTCTGAGTATAAGACAGCACACGATATCAGTTCAAGCCGAGTGTAATCTACCTGCGCAACAACAGCAGCAGCAAATCAATGGGTTTACTCACAGAGAACACCTGGCGGAGCGCAGACAGCTTCAGGCCAATGTTCGTAACCCTTCTGTCTTCAAGATGGTGACTAAAAAAGAATAGATGTTAAAGCTTGATGTACTTTAAACATACATTTCACCTTTACACCATAAAACAGTGAAGAGGCTCGTACCTCATGAAGGGCACACCCAACTGCTCTGGGGTAACGCTCTCCTGCAAGCCAATTAGAGAGGGGAGAAAAGTTACAAAAGGAAATGTGCTTTACATATTGGTGTCCTGTTTTCTACATAATCAAAATCTTTTATATTTAAAAAGCTGCAATATTACACAGACATTTGCAAGCTTACCTGGGCTCTGAAGAGCTCTTCTTCAGGTGAGTCCTGATGAGGAGGCCATCTCAGGGACTCAAGTGGAGACTCAGCGGCCAGCTGAACAACAATAACTTCCTGTTAAAACAAACAAAAAAATCTCCGTAACTCACTTTGGCTGTGGTGTTCAATGTGGCTCCTCATTTTAAACCGGAAACAGAAGCAGTGTGCAAGATTTGGTTACCTGAACGACAGCTGGAGCTTCACGGCGCGGTTCGGCAGCCATCAGTTGCAGGTTCGGCTCAACAACCTTAATAAACACACGTACATTTACTACGATGTAAGCAGGCTACACGTTTCAGATGTCATGAGAATATTAGTTTTTAACTGAGACATACCTGAAGGACTACGGGAGAATCCACTGCCTGTTCCAGCACATCCTCAGGCTCTGCAAGAAATGAGCTTTTTGTGATTCAGAACAATACAACGAATATTTTTTCTCATCCATGTAAAAGCAGCAGATAGGTTTATTAGTCAGTCTGTAACAGTAGGATAAATGCTGTGACCTTAAAATATGGGTAGCCCTGTTCTCAAGTACACTGACATTCAGCCAAATCCTCCACTGTGTAATTCATGTCCAAGCATTAACGGGAAAGGAGAAAACTTTACCAATTTCTCATTGTAATATTTAGCTGTGTTCATTCCAATAATTATGGGATATTCGACTAGAAACGTACATCACCTGTCCTGGATTTGTTATGGGGAATTTATTAAAGACACTTTTGACAAATAATGATGACAAATGATAGACCAATGTTTCCACACACACAGATGACACTTTGGTCATGTAAACATTACTCTGTGGTCTAATTCCAGCCTTTAAGAGTTGAACAAGCTGAGTGTCTTTATATTGACTGTGAGACTGTAAATTATCAGATTAGCTCAGGTCGCTAACAGCTACATCTGGAAGAAAGGGCGTTAGCGCGCTAGCTGGCTAATCAGGGTTCAGTGGAAAACCAGGAGCCGGTGATGCTGTGACCTCCTAATGGGGTAAAGATTATATTGGGTTTAAATAAAAGAAAGACTTAATCGACTCGGAGAAGCATTTTATTGTGTGACTCGGTGTGTAAACATGGAGCCGAATCCACTAGCATGAGGCTAAGGGGCAGCACTAAGGGCGTGTGTGTCACACTGAGTAACTGGGGCAGGATTTACTGTAACAGCGCGGAGACACTGAGCTCCATGAGCGACTGCAGTGCTCCTACCGTGAGGAGGCTGGGTGTGGACAGGGGGAGCGCGCTCTCTGTGCAGCCGGCTGCGGTACATGCAGTAACCCGCTCCGGCAGACAGGGCGACCAGCCCGGCAGCGCAGGCGATCCTGCTCAGGCTCCAGGTGTTCAGCTCCGGCAGGAATCCTCCGAGGTCCATCTCCGCGTTGGTCGTCACACTTCGCTCTTGTAGAGTTGAGGCAGATGATCTCGGTCTGTTCAAGCAGGATGTCGATCTCGGTGTGTTTCTGTTTTGTCCGTGGTGAAGCAGGAGCTCGGTGTGCTTTGTTTTGGGCTCCGTTGAAAGTGTTCTATAAAAGGCAGCGTCACCATGGAGACCGTTTAAATAACAACTCACGTGCAGATGACGTCTCGGATAGGAGCTGAGGCTCGTGACCCCACGTGGGATTGTCTGAAATGCGCAGTGGGGAACGGGGTTCACGGGATATAATAATAATAATAATAATAATAATAATAATAATAATAATAATAATAATAATAAACATGATTGTTTTGAAAGTATATTTATTAAAAATATCTGTCTTCCCTCCATCACGGTAAACTGGGAAGTGCGGGGTGGGGAGGGGGCGTGGTCCCGCTCCTTTCTTTGGTGAAGGCGTGTCTCCAGCAGCCAATCAGAGGCAAGTACAAATATAAAGCGTGTTTGGATTGGCTACTCGTAAGGCTCCAGCCAATTGTGTGCCACCTACCAATATGTTTAGGTATTTCCTCAACCCACGCCACGATGGAGCTTGTATTTTATTAAATATAATAGACGATTTTTTGGGATAAAGTAGGATTTCCCGCACTGTAAAAATAGTGAGGTTCCAAGGAACCCCCCCCAAAAACGTCTCAAAGTGAACTGGTGATAACTGAACCATGAAAAACTGGTCCCCCCCACTTTAATAGATTATGATTAATAACAACAACAATAATCATTATAATAATAATTATTATTATTTATTCATTTATTTTCTTTCTATTTTTTAGTTATACTTATTAAAAAATATTAGCCATTACTCAGTCTGGCATGTTGGTTTACAAAAATGCAAAACAAAATATCTTCATAATAGTACTACTATTACATTACAGTCATTTGGCAGACGCTCTTATCCAGAGCGACTTACATTTATCTTATTTATACAACTGAGCAGTTGCAGGTTAAGGGCCTTGCTCAAGTACCCAGCAGTGGCAGCTTGGTATATATATATAATAGCAAATAAATTGTTTCTTAATATGTACTTTTTATATATATATATATATATATATACACATACACATAGTGGTGCTTGAAAGTTTGTGAACCCTTTAGAATTGAAATTAGAATTTAGAAATGTGCTAATAGAAATATTCTAGCATCTGTATTTTACATTTTAAGAATGACCTCTGCCTGTGAAATAACATAATTTCTATTACATGTTCTTAGAATGTACTTCAATATGTGTAATGATTTTTATTTACACTGATTAGCTAAAATGATTACTATCTGTGTTTCTTTTCAGTTTTTCATTTAAATTTTACAAAAAAATCAAAACTAAAAAAAATTTAGTGTGATTGTTTCTTATCTGAGCAGAAATTACTGTTAGACTAAATGGTGTTTTATATCTTTTAACCAATTTTAAAACACTTTTAACTAATAATTAGTAAACTAATCACTAATGTTCATTTTGTGCTAATGTGATCTTTGAAATAAAGGAAGTGTGAGTTTTTAAGTTCATGCTAAAATTAAAACATCTTAATGTCTTAAACCTAAATATCATCCACACACACACACACACAAAGACATCAGTAGGGGGAGACATTGTGTCATTATCTAATTAGGATACAAAAAATGGTAACTGTATTCTTTTATAGTTAAAGAATAAAGAGATGTAATCAGATTTGCAGTATATTTACTAAAAGCATGGGTTATTTACATATAAAATGCATTATGGCTGCAACACCTAAACAACAACAAAATCAATCAAAAATAATTGCAAATTATTTCATTATTAGTTGAACTGATGATGAAGCACACTGCACGCTGTGTCACTGCATAAAAACACATTAGAGTGAACTGGAGGAGCAGAATCATCAGTCTGACTTTCTCTACGGTGTGGAAACTCTTTACAGTACACTTCCCTGGTTGTCTTTGACATAACTTGTGTTTTAATGTGAGGGATATTATTATTTGTTTGTGGTACAGTATGGAGAAGTGTGATGTTCCTGCTTGAACTGTCCAGAAGAACTTTGTTATGATTCGTTAGACAGTGAGTAGTGAAGCTATTTGAATCAGTTTGCTTGAAAACTAAAAAGGAAAAGTAGCCTATTTTTACAATTTCCTAGCGCTGATAAATGATGGTATATTCTTAGCATAGCCAATGTACTGTATGTGTGTTTTGTGTGTCTCCATCCTGCTTTCGGTTCACAAGTCAATCTCAAAAAGAGTCGATTCACTAATCTCAGGAATTGAAAACTAAGAGTCAACTGCAAAACTTTGGAGTCGACTCCACACAGTGAAAATGATTCGGCACTGCAATCTAAATGAACGTCGCTGATATTTATTTTATCTTTATTTAGAATTTGTCTGTTCAAAATCTTTACAGATACAGGCTCGTTCAAAAGTAATATGCAGTAAAGGATGTACATATCATAACCTCGAGTTAGTCTGAATGTCTCATTTAGTTGACATTTGCTTGTTTACTTGTTTGCAAGTCAGCAAATAAGATCTGTTTTCTTTAACTGTTGTTTCTATTAATCTCATCCATAAGCTGCAATTAATATTGATATAATTTTTTGCCAATATCACACACCCCTAGTCATGTCTATTATATATATCATATCCTATCACACACACACACACACACACACACACACACACACACACACACACACACACACACACACACACACACAC
>JAQLOM010001963.1:0-10334 GCA_030068315.1 Chrysichthys thysi | reverse complement strand
ACTTGTGAACTTACTTCATTTTTTGTATGCAAAACCCAGGAGTCCTCATCTTGTGTTTTCTCTGAAAAGTGCTCTCTCATGTCATATATTGCGTTCTTTACTGATGTACAAAACTTTTCATATACAAAGAATTATGTTATTTATTTATTTATTTATTTTTAAAGTACTGTCTGGACATCAAAATTTGACTCAGTAATGCAGAAATCGGAAAAATAAATACTGTTAATAAAATTCGTACTAAAAAAAATAGGGTGCAGAAGACTTTTGCACAGTACTGTATGTTAAAGACTGCTGAGACTTCTGCTGTGAGGTGAAGCATATTTTTAGAAACGTTTCTATTTCCTTTTAGTTTTCCTCTTTACATTTAACATCTAAACATATCCCATTTTCTACCCTTACAAAATCTGTGAAGAATAGACAAGACTGTTTGGACTGTATAATTTTTTTTTTTTTTTTTGCAACCAGAGACTTCCAGTATGCAATATATTGTTTGTTCAGTAACTGCTGCCACAAAAGATCATTTGATTGTTGCTAAGAAACACCTTTTAGATCTGCACAGAAAGCCAGTGTTGGTAGCTGACAATCGGAGATGTTGGGTTCCATTTAAATGTTTATGATGTCCTCAGTGTTTTGATGCTTGAGCCACATCCAAAATAACTTACAACTGAACTGAATAATACGTTAGTACATCAATGGTGACTGTTTTTAGTAGTATTTAGGACAGCAGTTTTCCGTTAGGGACACAGCCTGGAATTCCCCTTAAATTCAGCTATCGCATTTCTCTGTCTGGTGTAAAATGAAGCAGCTCCGCCTCACAAACCAGGCTTGCAGCTTTCATTAGAGAAGTTTGGCCCACGCATTGCGTATTAAAGGCTGAGACTTGCATTTGATATTTTGTTGAGAATATATGAAATAAAAAAAAAGGTAGACCAATTCTGCCAGACTTTTATGATGAATAAAATGGTGATCATGCAGTAGTACCTCCTAATAAGAAAGGGCTCCTCCAAAGCCAGGTAAATAATTAAGGGTTCCTAGCCACCGAAAGGGGATGTGAAGTGCACACACTGTTGTAGGATTCTTGTAGCCTGAATCTGAATCTTGGATGCGTAATGCAACTCTTGGCTTTAGCTATGGCGTAGGGTTAGGGATGTCATTTGTGGCAAGCATAATAAATAAATTAGCAGTATGCACAATGTTAAATATGTTGATCAGTGTTAATCATCTTAGTCTAAACCACGCTTACCAGGATTTAACCTGTGTTAAATGGACAATTAATTAATTCTAATATATTGCAAAGAAAATGTGTGATTGTCATATTTTCAAGTATAACCTCTTTTGGTTATTTTATGGTATAACCGCACGGTAATTTGGTTTATTTATTTATATATACAGATGATAGATATTTGGTATATTTCGCATCTACTAACCTTCTCCATTATTAATGAGCTTAATTCCATTTTTACTGCTGTAAGGAATATTTGGTAATATTATTATTATTATTATTATTATTATTATTATTATTATTATTATTATATCTAGCAGGAGTACGTTAATGTACAAATGGATTTATTTTATTCCAAAAGACATTTTTTTCCCCACACATCAGGCCAATTTTAGGTCACCTCTTCTAGATGCCTTAATGATCTGGATAACTGAAAAAAATTGTCATTGATTTAACGTTTGAAGATTTGGCTATTTTTCTCATTTAATCTCATGTGTATTCTCGGATTCACTGTACTGGCTTTCCCTTCAAGTGCAAAAGCAAATATTTAAAACCTTCCCTGTTATTTATACACTGTGAACACATATTTACACAAGTGATAGATGGGAAACAGCTTCAGAAAGAGATGTTAAAATGCTTGTGGTGACTTGAAATGTCTAATGCTATATTAAATTGTGTGAATTATTCGACTGACAGCTACTTCAATACATTACAAAAGCAGAGTCAAACACGCCTCCTTCACTAGGGCTGACAGGTAAAGATGCCACATCTCATTCAAAGGAACTGACTAATACAGAGGCCAAACACTGTTCAGAAAGACTGAGAGGTAAAGATGCCACGCTGACAGGAGAAGAGGCCACACCTCCTTCAGTAAGATTGACAGGTTTAGAGGCTATCCCTCCCAGATCTACTTCACCAGGGCTGATTGAGCCACGGAGGGCCAGTATGGATGCATGTTTTATGTTTTTGGGATGCCCATTCTATCAATAATTAAAGAAGACTCCACCCACAGGTCTAATCAGCTTTATTATTGGCTGATTGAGCAAAATCCTGAACCTATACCAGCCCTATGGCTTGGGTTGCCCATCCCTGTGGAGTCTCTCACCCAAAAACAAAAATACACAAACATACACACATCCTGAGACAACCCGTGTTAACAGCCAGAAGTTCACGCCTAACCACAACCCCAACTACAACCCTAACCTTAACCCAAGGTCTAATAAGGCTGGCGTAGTGTGCAAGGTGGTAGCTCTGTGAAGTAGGCATGTCATGTTGTAGGCGTGCAAGTACTGTGCATCTGCAGTTAGACCTACTTGATGCTGACAGATAAAGAGGCCACGAATCCTTCACTGGGTTTGACCGAAGCATGGACAATGGCCAATTCTTAATCAGTGCAGCTGCTGAATATCAACCCCCCCATTCAGCCAGTGGCAAGAGCAGGAGAGCAGATTAGGTGCGTCATGAAAAATTCCATTTCAAAATACAAATTTCAGCTAAATTATAATTATGCTGCATAATAATCACTGATCAATGTTACAAAATACAGTGGAACCTTGGACTGCGAGCATAATTCAGGTATGCTAATTGAATCCAAAGCACTCAGATATAAAAGCGAATTTCCCCATAAGAAATAATGGGAACACTGATAATTCATTCCACAACCTACAAATATTTATATAAAAATGACAATATTAAAGTAAAAATACATAAAATTGTTAGGTATTTGCCTGCGCGGAGTGCACATACAGCGCACCTGTTCTGAGCACTCTCAATAGTGGTGCATGTCAGAGAACCCACATGCTAAAGACCACTTCCTGGTTTTCCTCCACAATGCCACGGCACATCACATGGGTGGCGACAGGTGTACCGGATTGGGGCTGATTGCGGGAGCTATAAAAAGACTCACGCAAGCACGCCAAGGTCATGGAGCATTAGTGACCATTTTCCGCGCTCATGCCAAGTTTCGCTATTCCTGTGTTTGCTTTCTCCGGTTCTGACTAAGTTTCTGTTTCTTGTTATTCAACCCCAACACACCTGACAAAAACAAAACAGTCAGCTCACTGGGATCTTTTTCTTTTCGTGCGACTTTAACAACGAAACTATCCAACGGTCGTTGCTTTTGCCTCCTTTTGAGGAGATTCATCGCTCGCACTGCTCCAGCCTTATTCGGGTGGTGCTTTTCTACAAAGTTTTGAACTCTTTCCCACATTCTAGACATCTCCCTGATCTCATTTTAAGTGAGGGATTCCTCAGGCTTTTTCTATGCTAGTGCGGATGTTGACTATACGAGTGAGCCACAATCTCGCAGTTAGTGAGAGAGAGAAGTTGGGATCACGTGAGCCTCGGCAGACGAAGCGTATACACACTACTCATATTGCAAGACATCGCTCTTTAACAAAGTCAAAATTTATTACGATTTTTTTTCTCGTCTTGCAAGACACTCGCAGATCAAGTTACTCGCAATCCAAGGTTTCCCTGTAATAAGAAATAGGCCTACAGTTCCATGTCCTTGCTTTGTAAAGGTTTTCTGCTCCCACACTGTCACACAATGTAGCATAACAGTGTTTCTTATGCATGCATATTTTAAATGTGACCAACTGCCCTCACACGCACATATATTATCACTAAAACATGGATAAATTCACAAAGCAGAGAATGTCCAATAATCCTGAATCTTACTCAGACCCTGCAGAGAGCAAAATAAAGTGCTAACAGATAATATGATAACTATGAGACTGTAAAGGACACCATGAATATGACATTTAATGGTTAGTAACAGTATGGTGCTGCAGCAGAAAAAAGGTCAGTATATAATGAACATGTTAAGCTGATATGTGTAAAGAATCTTTTTACATCTAAAATTATCCCATGATGAGAATAAACTCTATTTCCAGAGTTAGTTTAAACACAATACAAATTAAAATTTCAATACGACCTCAAACAAAGCATATCAAATCATATTTATGAGTGTTCAGAAAAAGACTCACCATTTTGCTCAGCGTCGCAGCAGGCAGGCTGGTCTTCAGAGTCTTCAGCGTCTCCAACATTCCAGTACATGTTACAGAACTAATAGCAGGCGTCTCAGTCCGATTATGCCATCATACGTACAGCCAGGACGACCCACACAAAGTCCTATTATTTATTCCTTTAATGAAAAATAGGGGGGGGGGAAACAGAGAGATGATTCACCAGATAGAAAGTGAAAGAACTGAAAGTCAGTGTGCTTTGTTTTTAGATTTTAGGCATCTCTTTCTCTGGACAAAGGTTATGCTTGATTGGTACATAAAAATAAGGAGTCAACAAAGCAGTAGCAACTTTGCATTCAATGCAAATCAGATCAGTCAAACATGCAAATGGTTCATTTGAACTAATCAGCACTATTCTGAGAGCCTAAGATTTATTTGAACTTTTTTCTTGCGTAAAATTATACACAATTACTTGTACCTAATACATTTTTATCAAATTTGTATAAATTCTAAACATACAATTCCTTCTACACAGCCCAAGCCAGACCTTTGCATGAAGTGACACCCAACAACGTGCTGAAGAAGAGTATGATTTGTCTTCAACATGGAGAATCGACATTAGTTATAAAGAATTTTGCAACCTAACACCAAAAGGTAAATGTTGCACAATAAATTATTCACTCTTATTTCTGTGAAGACACTCTGGTGCAACTATGCACCATAATAAGTCACATATTTAAGGGAGAATGGAGTCCAAAATCTTACTATGACAAACTTGTTCCTAGAAGACCACAGATACAGGATTTAGTCACTGGGTAAAGAGGAAAACAGTCAGAGTAGCCAGCAAGAGGCCAAAGGGAGGGAATTATGCAAGCAACAGCATTACTTTACAAACCAAGGTGAGTCGGAGGGGAGGGTGAGACAATTTAGCAATAAAATCATTAGCTAGCGTTGAAGTTGAAATGCATCTTTCTTAGATATTACACATCTGTCGTATTTCTACAGAACGGTGATTAGAAGCAGTTTATCTACATTAGAAACGTAGATGCTAAATTTCTTTTGCATTATATCTTTAAAATAAACTTAAATAAATATCTTCAAAACTTTCCCAATTTGGAGGGGAAAAAAAAGAAAGACAAAAACAGACCCATGATTTGAGATACATTTTTAAAGAACTGATACAAAGCCATCACGGAAACATGGATTGGGCAGCACACTGGAGCTTGTACATGTACGATTTGTCCACCCCCGAGAGCCTTTTCAACGCTAATGTAAGCCCATTTTCAATTCACCACTCTAATTATATAACACGGACTCTACCCTGTACTTTATATAACTTTTGGAAGGCACAAATATCTTCATTTCTGTTCATCCTGACAGCTGTTCACCAGACTGCTTCCCAATAAGTGAGGAAGAGTGCAGCCTACAGACATGACTCATTTATACTCTGCCTGGAATAATGAAGTCAACACTCCCTTTAACAAACAGACCAGAGTCCTATTTGGCTTACTACAGAAGGCCTTTTACAATGAATTTCAATTATGCTACAGTAACTACATCCTCTCTGTGCCAGGCTGTCATCTACATCACAGGGTAAGAGGTCTTATATTACTCGTGCCAGACCCCGACTCTACAGACCTGTAAGTCTTTGGACAATCCCACCTTATTAACACTGAGAAAAAACTACAATTACCCTTGATCCTCGCATTAACGAACTAATTGGGGGGAAGGTTGCCCGTTGACTTGAATAGTCCGATGATGAAGTGTTTTAGTGTGGGGGGTTAAAATAATGGAAATACCAGGAAAACCATTAAGGTCCATAAAAGTTCTACCCACGTACTGTACACATGACAAGCAGCATAACGACCGACATAAATAGGTAAGTACTTTGCGAAAATATTGAGGTAAAAAACACCAAATAATCGCCGAAAAAACAGTATAGCTTCACAACGACCACAGCTCAACTGACGCTTGTAAGCAACTAGTAGCACGCACGCCACCGCCACCTAGCGGACATTTGCTGAACTACTGGACTCAGGTTGGGATTTTTAAACTTTCGTACTGGACATTCTGGCTAATGGATTATGTATTCAGACCAGCGAGTTTTGTCCGTTGCATCCAATATCTGTTAATGCGGTGTCCGTAGATCAGAGGATCGGCTGTATTTGCAAATGAAACATAAGAAGTTGTGAATTAACCAACAGCTCATATTGAGGAAACATCTCAGTTTTTTCTCTTTAACAGTAGGAACCAAATTGTAATCTATCCAGCCACATACTCGACCTTTATTTGTATGACAATGCAAATTATTTGACTAGCCATTCATAACAGAACAACAGTATCAGTACAAAAGTCATTCATTCTTGATTCTGCTACAGATCCAGCAGTAACAGATTTCTTATATTTTAATAGACTTTGCTAGTTCTAAAACTACAGACGCTGTATACTGGTGCTTTATTGATTGCTTGCAGACACTCTGAACGTCACAGAAGTCTATTACATCCATTGATGAAGCATTAATCCAAGGCATGTTACCACAATGTCACCATCAAATACCACCAGACAGCTACAGAACTCTATTAGCAAAGCATTAAGCGTTTCTAAAAATCAGTCACAGGTCACAATTTCATCAGCGGTGTGTCAACCTCTGGACTTAGGGCGACTGGAATTTACCCCATTCACAAATACCAAATTCTGCCGAGTAAGGCCTTGATAAGCTGATGAGCAGAGTCAGGTCTTCGTCAGAAATGGCTTTCATTCTAGTAAAACTATAGTCAGCAATTTCATTGGGGTTTCCCTCTAAAACAGTGTCCACATAGAGAGTTAGACCATTAACTTTGCCAGCTGATAATCTGAGGACATGAACCTGGTTCAAAACCAAAAGTTCAACTCAACTAAGACTGTATACAGTTTGGTTCATTTGTGCTCTCATCTAAAGAGAAAGTGCCTGAATAATGCAAGCATGAAGATGTATTTTCATCATCACCCAAAGCATTACAAGGACTATCACATACGCTGTATGGCTAAAAGTATGTGGACACCTGACCATTGGACCTACATGTGAGCCTTCCCTAAACTGTTGCCATAAAGCTGGAAAAACATATTTTCCTGACGCAAAAAGTGTGCCGTGGCTCAAAAAAGGTTGGGAAACACTGCTGTAGTTACATAAGACTAAACAGCTCATGTTATTACAATGTGCAAGGAAAAAATCTAATGGACTTGCAAGACTTCTGAACCATTGTCATTAGCTACACTAAACCGCTGCTTATGGCTTTTGAGTTTCAATATGTATCTGCCCTTTCCGGGGGAAAAAGTGCATAATTAACACCCAGAAGTGTTCAAAGAACTGAATTAACTTGTTTTTGAATTATCTGGCATACCATCTAATCTTAGATTTGTTACACAATGTAAAAAAAATGGTTATAAAGTTTTTTCTTCTTCTCAGCAGATACTTTATCAACAGTAGCTGAAATGTGCAGAGAACATAAAATATCAAAAAACACTGAATCCACTTTTAGCTTTAACCAAATAAAAAGTGGGAATAGTGCAGAAATGTCTACCACACAAACACTGAGGCAGTTCATAATGCGTTGTGTATCATGATATATTATAATTATCATTACTACATAAATATTATTTCTACATTACATTACTGTCATTTGGCAGACAGCCTTATCCAGAGCGACTTACATTTCTCTCATTTATACACCTGAGCAGTTGATAATATTACTATTATTATTTTTTGCATTAGTCTTATTTTGCACACGGTACCAGTGTCCGAGCTCAGAATTTTGGGCCAATACCCAATACTGATCCAATACCAACATCCTCTCAATAACTGACTTTTTGGAAGTTCCGGTTATGCCAAGTCATGCCGGGACCAGACTACACGATATTTTTTGCCTTTCATGATCAGAATCAGAATCAGCATCAGCTTTAATGGCCAAGTATGCGTACATACAAGGAATTTGACTCTGGTGTATCCAATGCTCTCTTCAGTACAGAATAGATATTATTTCATAGCTCCAAAATAAAATAAAATTAATTTTTTTTTAAAAATGGACATGAGTATGTGTGTGGAAAGTGCACAATGCAAAATGCAAGGTGCTAGGGAGATAAATATAAATACGGAGCAAAGTCCTGTATAATGATTGTCCCCATGTCAGATTTCTCAATCAAAGAATCTTAATTTATGGCCCTGTCTTGGTCAGGAAACTGGTAACATTACAAGTTCGACCCCAAGCAATCCTCATTTATGTCCTTGCACCTCGTCAAGAAGGACAGTCAAGATAACGTCAATCATGGCTACAGGAGGTACATCACGAAACATATAGCAGCTGTCAAACTTGAAGAGAAAATCCAAAAATCCTCCCATGCTAGATTTTCATCTGGGTATCGTGGGGCCTCCCATACCACACACTGCTGCTTTTCAGTTATGTCCCAGGAACTACAAGCCCTGTTCATTGTTCCTGACTTTCATATTCAGTCTTGACACTGGAAATTTGCCAGCCATGATAAAAATCACATCAAAAAAGGCCTGATTTCATGTACTCTGAATCTGCCATTACTCCAAACCATCACATCCTCTAAAACACTGTGTCACATCAATCAACATCACATGCTCTCCCAGTACAAAAACACTAGTGGTCAGGTTGTAACCAGTGTCCTGTCCGGCCCAGACATCACTGTGAGATTATTCCCAGTGCTGTCAGACCTGCTCAACACTAAGACACATCTAAGCAGAGACAAGAACAACACACACAACCTGCAGAAAACTCTGGCTAGTTTGGCTCTTAAACCTTGTTTTAGCTTGTTAGTTAGGTCAGGTTTTGTTTACCAACACACAGGAATGAAGGATTCTGGGATATCCGGGTTAAGACGGGGTGTTAATCCAGTTTCAAACATCACACTCGCCAAAAAGGAGCAAAATATAATTCAGTGAAGTGGTTAATAATGACCAACGCCGACCCAGTCTCTTAAGGGAAGCTTAAAGGATTAATTCACATCGTCTCGCGCACAGAGCACGCTCCTTCCCACTGTCACACTTGGCTAAAGCGCGCACGCGCTCAAGCAGGAAAAAAACCCCATAATAATAAATAAATAAACCTACCTACATAAACAAACCGAATCGTAAAGAGAACCTCCAGTATGGAGCTAGACAATAAAAATGCTGTTCTTAACTGACAAAACAGTGTACCAGTAACTCATGCTAACCCGGTCCTCCTAGCTGAACTGGTTTCTTTCAGCTGGAACCTTTATCCAAACCCAGAAGTTTGGAGACAAAGCGGGACACTTACCGACATTTCACAGCGACATGCCTTTAAACCGCGCTTTAAACCAACTTGACACGGTGAACACCTCGGATATGTCCTAAAAGTCTGTGTTATGAAATGTAATCCAGCCCCAACACGCGGAATCACTTCTGCTTCACTTCACTGCACTTCACTTCACTTCACTTCCTGGTGTTGCTGCAAAGCCCCGACTTTTCCTTCAGCTTAGGCAGGGAGGGCTGATAACGAGGAGGCAGAGCCGGAGAAAAGAGCCAGGAAAAACTCCTACACCGTACTACTGGGCTTTATCATGTACACGGTGTGGAAACTCGTAGTAACAACTTGTTAAAAAACATAAAGTAACCCGTGTCAGCGTTACCTCAGTGCTTTAGAAAGGTCATAACATATCCTCCACTGCATGTCGTTATTGTGGACAAGACAAAAACACACGGTTTCCCGGTGTGCTACCCCTAAAGAACAAGAAATAGTGTCAGAAAGTTATGAAATCTCAAGATTCCAAGCTTTAAAAAGATAATAAACTGAGTAGTAACATGTAAAATCATTGTAATGTCTTTACTTGGCTGCAGGAATCCACTGGTTTAGTGTATCAGGGTAGGAGTTTGCAAATTTTCACAACTGAGTATTTAATTTCAGGAGAAAGTTACTTGATTCGTCTTTATTTGTCTTCTTCCGCTTAATCCTGGTCAGGGTCGCAGGGGGGAAGCTGGCGCCAATCCCAGCTGACTTCGGGTGAGAGGCGGGACACACCCTGGGCGGGTCGTCAATCCACCGCAGGGTGACACACAGAGACAGACAACCATTCACACTCACATTCACACCTACGGGCAATGTAGAGTCGCCAATTAGCCTAATCCC
>JAQLOM010001933.1:0-10335 GCA_030068315.1 Chrysichthys thysi | reverse complement strand
GATTTTTACAACATTATTGTTGAAATACACAGTCCTGAAAAAGGGGCGTTTCTTTTTTTGCTGAGTATATATATAATCTCAGACCCCAGATGGAGTGTTTTTGGAGAGTCCAAAAAACACTAATTGCCATGTAAGATGTCTAAGGGAAAACAGCTTTCAAGTTGGACTGGCAATGATTTTAATATATGAATAAACATCCTGTGTTTAAGACCACATGTGGTCCAAAACTGATCCACCACAAGACAGACAATCAGGCATTTGAGTGTACACAGATACAGTAGAACCTCTGGTCACGAACGCTTCCAAACATGAACAAATCTGTTCCCGACCAAAAAATTTGCCAACATTTTGCACCTGGTCACGACTACACAATCAGGTGCTGAACAAACACAGCCCTGGCCATTTCCCCTTCCGCTTTGTATGCACCAATATTTTCTCATTTTCTATTTGTGAATTGCACTATTGCATATTGCATACATAACAAAGACTGTTAGGTACTATACAGTTGCTGTACAGTCGCTGGTCACCGCACAGTAACCTCCTCCCCGGTTACCTTCCTCTTCGCTTCCTTAACACGAGAAGTCGACTCATGCAAGGTTAGTTTTCTTATTTGTTTACAGCAAGTTTTTGTATAATTAAGGATTTTTCATACTTTGATTTTCTTTCTGTGCTTAAAACTCATTAAAAGAAATATTTACAGTGAACGGTTCATAGGGGTCTAATATAGATTTGTGCAATGTTTTTACATTTAGTTTATTAATACACTGTAAATTCTTTGGTATAATTAACTATTTTTGTGCTTAAAAAACAAAACAAAACAATATTTACATACACTTCCTAGGTTCTGGAACGGACTAATCGTATCTACATACAGTCCAACGGGGAAATTAGGCTCAGGTCACAACCAAATCAGGTCATGACCAGAGTTTTGGAACATGACCAGAGGTACCACTGTATCTCAAAAGTATATAGACACCATGATTTTTATTATTTCTAGAAATAAATAGTTTCTTTTATATTTCTAAAAGAATTTATTTCTAGAAACTTCCTTCTAGCTGCTCTGCCATAGTAGCCAAGAGTAACCATGTGGATGGAGATACCTCAGCTAAGCACTCTGACTCACTTGGAGTTGCTCTGCAATATCAGTGGCCTTACAACATGGATTTTTATTCAACAATCCACTTGACAGTCCAAAGACACCTGTCAGATGGCCCAGGTCGGCCTGAGTGGGATGCTGTTGATTCCTTTCCTTTCCTTATGAATTGTACAATCACTCTTGTGACAAGAGGAATCCCAAGGTTTTGTGCAATCATACACTGGCTAAGTCCACCCTCACACTGACCCACAATATGCTCTATTTGAAAATCAGTCGGTTTTGCTTCTGGTGTTCATGGCATGGCTATTTGCTATAAACAGTTAATATACTGTAATCTAAAATGAAAAATAATAATATATTAACAAGTTTGAAGCACCACGTGGTGTCTGCTTAGATAAAACGTAATGAGGGGAGTCTATTTATTTTTGAGATATCTGTTTACGTGTGGACTACTAAAGAACTAAAAAATGAAAGGTTAAGAAGCATGGCAATAAAATCTCTTAGCAAATAAGGCCACACCAAAAAAAAATCTCTCATGCAGTCTCATCCAATATAGCACAAGATGGAGGAAGAAATAGAGAGCAACGGAGAAAGATTAATTAGGGCCTGTGCCCACCAAATACATTTTTTGAACTGACAGGATCTGTTGTCTATGAAGTTCAGCATTGACAATGATCACGGTCTTCAGCACAAAACCACATTAAGAATTCAGTCTTTTTTCCCCACTACCTTAAGGGCATTTGCAGGTGAATATTGTTAACCATTTGGAACATCACCAAACTTGTCAATGTCACTTCTCTCTCGCCGGCCAATCAAAATCAAGAAATGGTAGGACATATGATAGTAACACTGTCAACAATGACAGAGGAGAAACTGATCCTGGCTGACACTGATAACCCAGTATTTATGATCAAACATCAAAGGTTCACTATGTATGACTGACAGGCAAGTGTTTAAAATTACTACTGCAGTCAAAATTAAAAATACTCAAGAGAGTTGTCTCCCCAAGCCCCTTCTTGCCAGACTCAAAGATCACGTGGGTTGCCAAGTCACTGAACCATTGAAGGCGAGTGCAACAATAAACTTGAATGCCAAATCAAGGACAAGTCCTACACTGTAAGTTGATCAATTAATGAATATGTTTGCAATGTTTTTATTATTGGCAAATTATAAACAAACTCATGCAGATTTTTTAATAACTCTGCAAAGACCATGGGAATGAAAGTTTTTGATCAGCATCCACCATGCAGCATGCTCTGAAACTTTGTTCTGAAGGTGAACGGGAGGTTGAGGCACGATGCATGTACAGTGAACAGTTTATTTAAGTAAATGCCAGTAAGCAAGTCCAAATAAGTCAAAAACAAGTAGAAGATGAGATGACTGTGAAACACCACACATTAGGCAATTTCAAAAGTACCAGAAAACAGAAAACAGAGCAGGATTAAAAAAAACCAGAATGCACAAGATAAATAGATCAGCAACTGGGTACAAAGAGACGCATGTGCTAAATAATACCTCACAAAGTCATAGAAAGAGTCCATAAAAATTCTGTAATCAGCCAAAATGTGGAACATATGACAACAGAACCAGGATGCAGCCTGAAACACAGAAGCGGCCACTCGGTCACACTAAGCCAGGCTTGGCACTCAGAGCATAGCTCATCATGCAACATTCACGACACTATCTAGCAGTTAGCTGCATACAAACCTGTAGAATGCAATTCTATCATGGAAGAAGCTCACTAGTAATATAGTGAACCCTCGCAATATCATGGTTCACCTATCGTGGGTTCACTGCATTGTGGATTTTCAAATTTTGATTCATGGAATTTTTTGGCTTTCGCAGGACTCTGGAATATAAAATATAATAAAAAATGTTAATTCAAACATTAAAAGAACATTTAAATCAAAATAAAACAGTATGCACTGTATTTCATCAACGGATGAATACACAGTGGTGGTGTACGCCACTTCCGCTTGAGCTAGTAAACAGGCTGTAAACAGGAAGTGACCTCACTGGCAGAAAAGTTCACATGTAGAATTGTATATGTTGTTAGAATTATGTAGGTTTAAGAGTGTAGAAAGGGTTTAAGAGTATAAGAAGTGTTTATAAGAGTGTGGGAAAGGTTAATAAGAGAGTGGAAAGGGTTTATAAAGCCTTAAAATATATATAAATAAAAAAAAATTAATGCAACATCGCTACTTCGCGGATTTCACCTTTCGCAGGGGGTTGCTAGAATGTAACCCCCGCGATAGGTGGGGGTTTACTGTATATAATGAATAAGGAGTACTGAAAGAAGCCTTGTGCCATTTCGAAAATGTACATATGCAGATATAGAACATTCATTCTCATGGTTAAGTTAGCAAGTTAGCTAGATGCATAGCTGGCTGTATGTGGTAACATAAGCCAAAGCTAGGCCTGTTATCCCAAAAATAATAGCCCACATCTCTATAAATGCACAGTATAGAGCTCGAGTTGCTATTTTTCATGCCCTGATAACATATTGCTCAATTTAACAGATAACGCATAAATCATTTCACATTTATTTTTGCCCCACCTGCATCAAATGGAGCTACTACGGGCTGGTCAGCTGCTGGTAATGCCAGAGGCAAATATGGTGTGACTGATAAGAGTTAATGTTAATATATTTTAGTGCGTCAGCATTAGCCAGCACTAGTAGCGATCACTTCATCAGCTGTGCCTCAAATACTTGTTGCCTTGATAACCCAACTACACAAAGAGCACAGAATATAATTGTGAGTACCCCAACATTTTATGGGCATTTTAGATGAATTAAATTGCTAATCTATACTAGGAATCATGGCACATTAGTTATGGTTAGCTTAACTTAGCTGAAGCTGAATGGATACCTGTTTAGGAGAAAATTAGCCAACTTGGCATAAGTCTAAAAATCCTTCTGGGCTCTTAGCTGTCTCCATCTTCAAATGCATCTCCAATATTTACCCAGTTTTATCATGTCTCTGGTCATGGAGGTTTCTAGAATGATGATAAGGCTTTTTAGGTTGGGTGGATTCTAACATATCTGTTCCAGTTTGTTTGTTTCTGTAGCTGCAGCAGGACGTGGTTGCCCAGAAATTTCTTACATATCTGGCAAACAGGGGTGTTGAAATGATATTGCTAAATGTGCAGTGTAGTTCCATCATGGAAAAGGAATATCCTGACTGTAGCATTGCTCTCAGACAAGCCAATTATTTTGACTTATAAGCATGTTTCCTTAAGGTTTAATGAGATATCATGATAATTTATTTTTTTTTTTTGGTCCTTTAAATTTGGACAGTATCTGATTTCTTTATCCTTCAAGGTATGTTCAGGAACCTGGCTACTCTAAATTGCCCATAGGTGTGTGTCAAAATGAACCAATGTCTGTCTCTGTGTTTGCACAGAGATTTGTGAAATGTTCAAGGTGCACCACACCGCTTGCTCGAAGACAGCTAGGATTGGCTCCAGCTTCCCTGTGACCCACCATGGATAAGCGGCAGAGAAAATAATTGATGGATGGATGGATATAACAAGCAACAGCACACTTCTGTTTTTGCAAGAAGGAGATTTCCATTTTTTTTTCTGGATTTCAGAGAAAAAGCTTCCAAATACCCCAGTGGAAACAAAGCCTCAACCATGCTAACAAACTTTCAGTTTACTAAATTCACTATTTACTGAAATGTATTTGCCAGACTCTCATGATGTGGGCACTAACACAACAGACTGGTGTAAAGTGCTATTTACTTTTATTTATTTTTTAGATGTCTGTGTATGTTCTAATTTCCTTGTTCCTGATATTGCTATTACAGTGTTTTGGTGTTTGCATTCTTTGCTTATTTTGCGTACATACGGCCGCACCTATCGTGGTTTCGCGCTTCCCTTTAGCCCAAACGTAACAGCATGAACCAGCCAGTAGAAACCACAGCTGCCATATTAGAGATGCAGAAAGCCATGACACAGATGATGAGCGCCATACAACAACAACAAGTTATGTTAAAGGAACTCCAGAACCAACACACCCTGTTAGTTAAAAAAAAATCCAGCAGATTAAAGATCCTGCCGGCCGCCCTCCTGCACAGCCTCCCCCGCTCCGTGCAATACACCAACAAGCAGCGCTCCCCAGACCTGTGTCACCGAGCTAGCCCCACTCTTGATGTTCACAGGTGAACCGGAGAACACACAGGGCTTCGTAACCCAATGTACGCTGGTTCTACGTCTCCAGGACGCCTAATTCCCCGAAGAAGTGGCTAAGGTCGCGTACATTATTACCCGGCTCGGGGGCCGTGCGCTGGATTGGGCTACGGCCCTATTGGAGCAAAATGACCCGGACCTAGACTCCTCCGAAGAGTGCCTTACCACTATAAGATGTGTTTTCGGTGGAGGATCCTCTCAGAACAAGGCTACCAGACGTTTACTGACGATAAAGCAGTTTCACACCATCGCCACGCAAAGCAAGTGGACAGACCACTCCCTCAGACCTGCATTTTACCATGGCCTCAGAGACTATTAAGGACGAACCGATTCATCGCTCCTGGGACACTAATTTGGACAAGCTAATCTCCCTAGCATGTGACATCGAGGAGCGTCAGAAGGAGCGAGACAGAGAGCGTGGAATTCAACGAGAAGTCCCGCAGAGCGTGCAACGGCGCCCTTCGCCTCTCCGCAACGTCATGAGAGCCCGGGAGGAGGACCCCGAGCCCATGCAGATTGGCTGTTCCTACCTCTCCCCGGAGGAACGGGCACGGAGATTCCTTGAAGGTCATTGCCTCTACTGCGGTCAGCCGGGACACGTGACCCGAATATGTCCAGCACGTCCACCCCACATTTCGCCAGGGAGACACCGCAGACCCTCAGACTCCGAGACTTCCCGAATCGGTCGAGCACGAGTAGATGGACCCCTGGACCAATGCAAAGTACTGGTTACGCTATGGCTACCAGAGCGCCACAAGATAACGGCTCTAATGGATTCAGGCTCACTGGTCAACCTCATCGACCGTACCTTGGTTCAGACACTCCGAATCACACATCATCGCTATGCCTCCCCTCGCCAGGTGACTGTTCTAGATGGTCGCCCCTTAGGCCATGGTACCCTTGACCGGTTCACAGAACCCCTGACCTTCTCGGTCCAGGACATACACTGGGAAACCAATTACTTTTTCCTGATTGACACCCCCGCCGAACCCATTCTCCTAGGCTACCCCTGGCTCATCACCCCCGCATTAACTGGGCTAGAGGAATCATAACTGGATGGGGCAAACAGTGCAGGGAATACCTACAGGCAGACGATGAGAGCTTGTTGGACGCTGGGACTCCCGTCAGGTGTCATTCCATAGACACTGCACCCTCCGTACCTCAAGAATATCATTATCTGGCCGAGGTGTTCAGCAAGACACACAGCGCGACTCTACCACCTCATCGCCCATATGACCTTGCCATTGAACTACTACCCAGTACTATCCCGCCTCGAGGGAGACTTTATTCATTGTCAACCCCTGAAACGTGAGCCATGGAGAAATATATCTCTGTCATATATATATATATATCTCGAAATATATCTTGTCATCTCCCACAGCAGCCACTTTCTTCTTTATGGCTAAGAAAGATGGCTCCCTTCGCCCCTGCATCGATTACTGGAAGTTGAACCAGATTACAATTAAGAATCGCTACCTGCTACCTCTCATGGGTACGGCATTTGAATGCCTAGCGGGAGCTAGGATCTTTACTAAACTCGACCTCCGCAACACATCACTTGGTCCGCATCCGAGAAGGTGACGAATGGAAGACGGGCTTCATTACACCCAGCGGACATTATGAATATTGAGTCATGCCATTCGGGCTATGCAACAGTCCCACCGCATTCCAGGTGCTGGTAAATTACGTGCTCCACGAGTTCCTCAGGTGATGTGTATTCGTCTACCTGGATGACATCTTAGTCTTTTCACCAGACCTTTCTACCCACCGTGAGCAGGTCGGTAAAGTACTCCACCGCCTGCTTGAAAACCACCTCTATGTTAAATTAGAGAAGAGCGAATTTCATGTGGATCAGACAACGTTCCTCGGATTTGTAATTTCTCTCCATGGACCCCTCCAGAGTCGCCACCATCACGTCATGGGACACTCCTAAAACCATTAAACAACAACATTTCCTCGGATTTGTTCATTTTTTAAAGGGTATAGCACCTTAGTGGGCCCTCTGACATCACTCCTGTGGGGTAAACCTACTTAGATCCACTGGAACCCTACCGCTCAAGATGCGTTCGAGACCCTGAAGAACCGATTTACCACAACCCCAATCCTCAGACATCTGGACCCTGCCACTCCATTCATAGTGGAGGTGGACGCCTCCAACAACGGAGCTGGAGCCGTGCTATCCCAGCGGTCTGAGTCCGATCACCTCCTCCACCCGCCTTCTTTTCACGCAAATTTTCACCCACAGAGCTACGCTATGACGTTGGGGACTGGGAACTCCTTGCCATCAAGATGGCTCTCGAGGAATGGCGACACTGGCTGGAGGGAACCGACCAACCCTTCCTGATTTGGATAGACCCTAAGAACCTTGGGTACCTCAAGGAGGCTTTTTCTTTACAAGGTTCAGTTATACTCTTTCATACCACCCAGGGCCCAAGAACAGCAAGCCGAATGCTCTCTCCCGCCTCTTTTCTCAGAAGGAACTCCAGCGAAACCCGCTACCATTCTACAGACTCACTGCATTGTGGGTCAGGTTCGGTGGACTCTTATGTCCGAGATCCAACAGGCCCTCCTGACCAAGCCACCCCTGGGGAACACACCTCCTAATGCTACCTATGTCCCCGGATCTCTTTGTTCTCAGGTTCTGAGGTGGGGGCACAACCAACGCCTTGCAGGACACCCAGGTCAATGCCGAACTTATACAAAGATAGTTCTGGTGGCCTGAGATCCAAGAGGACGTCACATCCTACATCCGCGCCTGCCCCATCTGCACAGTCCAGAAGTCTGAGAACCGTCACCCCCAGGGACTCCTACAGCATCTTCCTATCCCAAGACGCCCATGGTCTCACATCTCTGTAGATTTTATCTCCGGCCTCCCTAAATCCAACATGTCTATCATTATGGTAGTAGTGGACCGTTTTTCAAAGACCGCCCATTTCATTGGCCTCACTGAATAGCCTACGGCACAACAAACTGCCAATTTGATACATCAAGAGGTCGTGAGATACCATGGACCTCCTACTGACCTCCTATGTGACCGTGGCCCACAATTCATCGCCTGATTCTGGAAACAATTGGGAGTAAGCATCAGTCTCACATCAGGTTACCATCCCCAGACCAACGGGCAGACCAAACAAATCAACCAGGAGCTCCTCAAATATCTGAGATGTTTCTGCTCTTGTCACCCCACCACGTGGGCCAGTCACCTCTTTCTCATGGAACTATCTCACAACCAGATTCAGAGCTCTGCCACTGGGAGGTCCCTCTTCGAGATTACCACAGGCCTGTCTCCTTCCTGGTTTCCAGATGACTCTCCCCCGGTCCTGTACGCTCAGCTAACGCTGCCATCCGTCATCTTCGACAGATCTGGACCCAGGCACGCACAGCTCTCCTGCGATCTAGTGAGGCGGCCAAATGACGTGCCGATCACCGTCGATGTCAACCTATCATTTTCCACCCTGGGGATCTAGTCTATGTATCCACTAGGGGACTCCCAGGCACCACGGAGCACCCCAAATTGGGTTACCAATTTGTAGGCCCATTCAGGGTGGTGCGACGTGTAAACCCTGCTGCCTATCAACTATCCATTCCTTGCTCCATCCGCTGCAGCCCTGTCTTTCACGTTTCTGTCCTATGCAAAGCCTATTCCTCTCCGCTCCAGAGCCCTGTGCCTGGCCTTCTGCCTCCTCGAGATGTGGACAGCTCACCCACTTATATGGTGAACAAACTACTGGACGTACAATGACGTGGACGTGGCCGTGGACTGGAATTTCTTGTGGACTGGGCAGGTTACGGACCGAAGGAACGCTCCTGGGTTCCGTGCCAGGACATCCTAGATCCGTCGCTCATTCAAGAATTTTATGACTCTCGGCCTGATTTGGCTGGGCCGTCATGAGCCGGCCCTTCGAGGGGGGATTCTGTCACAGTACGTGGCGCTGTTGCACCGATCTCCGAACTACCGGAGGTTAGTCCAGAGACTACTTCCGGGTCATGGAAGATAAAACCCGAACTAACAATCCACTCAACGCTGGTTCATGATTTGCTATCCCGTGTCTCATGCTACCGGCTCCCCTCCACGCGTTTTGTTATTCCCCAGTTGGTGTTTAACTCTTCGCTTACTTTCTCTCCCCGTTTTGTTTTCTTGGTTGTTTTACTCAGTCTTTTATTTCTGTAGTTCTGTGTCATCCACTCTGCTCCCCATGTTTTGCCTCATCCCCTTGGGAATCTCATTTTGTTTCCGTAGTTCCGTGTCGCCTGTTTTTGCTCCCCGTGTTTTCCCCTCATCTCCGTTGGACTCCTTTGTTTTCCATAGTTTTTTGTGTGCTACCTTTTGCCCATTCTCCTTCCTCCCCGGCTCCTTGGATCTCCGCTACACTCTACGCCTCCTACCTCAGTCTGCTCCGCATTTACTAGGCCCTGTCCTCTCTTCGTGTCTCTAAGGACTACTTCCCAGGACTTATCATTCGCTACCTGTATCTCCTGCCTCCAGCCTGGTCTACCGCATCTCCACCCCAGGTACCTACCTCTTCCTCCAGGTACATACGGCTGCACCTATCGCGGTTTCGCGCTTTTCTTTAGCCTAAATGTAACATTAATTAATTTCCCTCTTACATCCTGCCTGCTTATATGCACATTTATGACAGAGCACAAGACCGCAAAATGGATGCAGCGGTATCCTTCATCAAGCTAAGGTGGCTGTTCCAAGCCACTGGGTAGGATGAATACACAGATTTTTTTTTAGGGGAGGCTGATGAGGCAGCCTCCACCCAGGAGCTCCCTCAAGAGGCTGACTGTGCAGCATGCTACGAAGAGTTCCCTGTAGAGGCCGAATGGGCAACCTTTTCCAGTGCTCCCTCCAGATCCTCACTATGCTGCCTTTTTTCAAGAGCTCTGTCCACCTTCTGGATTTATGGATGGTGTCACTGCTTCATGCCCTGGCTTCATGGATGATGTACAGTCATGGTCAAAAGTTTAACATACAGTGGCTTGCAAAAGTATTCGGCCCCCTTGAACTTTTCCACATTTTGTCACATTACAGCCACAAACATGAA
>JAQLOM010001926.1:0-10335 GCA_030068315.1 Chrysichthys thysi | reverse complement strand
CTTTTGTGTATGTAGAAAATGTTTCAGATCTTTGAGCTCAGCTCATGCAAAATGGGAGCAAAACCGAAAGTGTTGCATTTATATTTTTGTTCAGTATATATACTGTATATATATAAGAATCCATTTGCTTCAATAAGTGGCCCACTTCACATATTGAGGGAATTTGGGGAGTACAGTCTTTAGGTATAACCCGAAATCCCCAGCTATAATGTGTAGCCCCTGAGGATGAGCCTGCTGCTGCTTGCTTATGATACTGTGTAAATGCACGAGCGCTACCTTAGTATTAGCATCCGTCGAGATGCAAACAGCCATAGCAATTACTACATGACTAAAAACTTCTGAACCTCTAGATGTGCGGAACGGTAACTGTCAATAATTCGGCTGTGCGTGCTGAATCAGACGCTGTCAACGTCAAATATTATTTGCTATCAACATCTCCAGTTCGTCGATTTTGTTTGCAAAGGATCTGACATTGGAGAGGAATGGGCTCTGTCGTGGTGGTTTGTGTGGTTGTTTTCTTAGCCTAACTACTAGGCTCACTCTGCACCCCCACTTCTGTTTCCTCTCTCTACGCCGTCTCCGTCACTTGTCAATCCATGGGGACCCAAGTGTTCTTGTGATTTCCTCCAGAATGTTGTGCTTCTGTTGAAAGTCACAGTATAGTTGCTGTAGTATATTTCAGTCCCATGTTAATTAAGTCCAGATGCTTATAGGCGTACTTTGCTTGACAGAACTCGAAACAGTCTACTCTCTCTTAGGCATACTTTCTTGTAATTTCTTTAAGCAGTCTTCAGAGATAGATCTCCAGGCTTCTTGACAGACATTCCAAAGCTCTTCTTTGGCTGTTAGCTGCCAACTGTTCCGTTTTCTTTCAAGATGATCCCACACGGCTTAAAATAAAGTTGAGATCCAGGCTTTGGGGGGACTGATCCATGATTGATTGTGTTCCATCGTATTTATTTCTATTGAGGTATGCAGGAAGCTGGGAGAACTATTCTTCAGAATGGATATTTTTTTTAAAAATGTACAAGAAAGTCTGGCTCTTTGGAAGTAAAATATGAAGAAATGAGAGGTGGATCAAGACTTTTGCATAAACATGCAGTTCAGGTGAAGACGTGCAAAAAAAATTCACTGACTTTTCTGGGTCGCTCCATTGTTTCTTCTACTATTATTATGTGGCCCACAATTATAATAGCCCCTCACTTAAACTCTTAGTGGAAATCTGATTATGATTATGTGACCCAATGCCTCTATGAGAATCAGAAGTCTGTCCTGAGCAACAGAGGCAGTAGGGCTTCAAGTACAGTTGAAGAAGCATCAGTTTTGTTTTGTTTTTCGTGAGAGTGGAAAATCCCTTAAAAAAATTGGTTTGTGCCTTTCTATAAGCATTGAAAAATATCTAAAGAAATGGTTCATAAACATTTTGGATAGAATTATTGCTGAAGTAGGGCGGCACGGTGGCTGAGTGGTTAGCACTGTCGCCTCACAGTAAGAAGGTGCTGGGTTCGGCACAGGTGCCTTTATGTGTGGCGTGTTCGTGTGGGTTTCCTCCGGGTACTCCGGTTTCCTCCCACAGTCCAAAGACATGCACAGAGGGGATTAGGCTAATTGGCGGCTCTAAATTGCCCATAGGTGTGAATGGTTGTCTGTCTCTGTGTGTTGCCCTGCGGTGGACTGGCGACCCGCCCAAGGCGTATCCCGCCTCTCGCCCGATGTCAGCTGAGATTGGCGCCAGCTTCCCCCCGCGACCCTGAACAGGATTAAGCGACAGAAGACGAATTAAGACGAAAACATTTGGGCCGTTGAACCCCTTCCAGCTTCTTAATGATACTGATGCCAGGTCGAAGCTGATATTCTGCAAAATGAAACTCCACCAGAGAAAGCTATTTCAAACATTTCTCCTCTGACAATTAGGTGAATGTGCCAGCATGAAACTGGTTTCTCACACTGTGTAAAAAAAAAAAGACTAAATGAATCATAAATCAGATAAATCTGACTGCCCAAACAGAGTAGTCCAAGGCAACTGCTTTAAAAAGCTAAATGAGCTGAAAGGAAGGTGGATGTCCCTTTGGCGCCATCAGCTGTTATGGTGGGCAGCCATTTTGTGAGACGCTGAGAGAGAGAGAGACAGAGAGAGAGAGAGAGAGAGAGAGAGAGAGAGAGAGAGAGAGAGACAATAAAATTCTAAATTGAAACGGTACATTTTAACCATTCTGATTTAAACTGGTGCATTTCAATGAACAATCAGTGTAACAAGTGAACAATCAGCACAAGTGTCTGAAATCTGACAAGACTGCGAGAGAAATACGCTTTCGAATAGCCCTAGTGTTCAGTGTTGTCTGTGTGTCCAGCCTCAAGACATTTTCCCGCATAATCCAGTCTGTCCATCTGGAACTTTTTTTTTTAAGCTTTGTTTTGCCCTAAACAATAGAGACTTGAAGTCTTCCAGGAGGCTTCTATTCTCTGTATACTCTGTCTCTCAAAAAATTGTCTGATTCTGGCTTGGTCTCGGGCTCTGGCTCAGTGATCTTGTGCTTGGTCTCGGGCTCTGGCTCAGTGATCTTGTGCTTGGTCTCGGGCTCTGGCTCAGTGATCTTGTGCTTGGTCTCGGGCTCTGACTGTGCTGGCTTCCCTGGTGTGCGGCTTGACTGTATGCTGCCTGATGGTATTTTCTGTTTTGTTTTTTTTTCTTTCTCTCTTTTCTCCAGTTATGCAAAGTCTGTGAAAGCTCTTTGGGATGTATTATTTGGTGGTTAAAAAAAAAATAAAAAAATCAGAAGTGCATTCATTTTAATATATCCAACATGCTTCAAGTTTCATATCCTCCCATCAAGTCACACGGTAGTAAATAGCCATAACATGTTTGTTCTACATGCACATCTAATTATGTCAAGACAGACACCAATGTTATAAATTAGCAACATTTAACACACCAAATGTTGCTTCTGAAAACGGCACATAGCAAGATTTCTTATTATATTTGGCCTCATGCCTGGCTGCAGAGAGCAGCACAGACTGGCTGTGGCTTTCATTTTGAAGGGGAATAGTTTTGTGGCTTACCATGATTTTTTTTTTTCACGTTCCCATTGCTGTCTGGAAAAATTTGGTCAAGAGCTTTATCTTTTTGGACTTGGATGGTGTTTTGTCCAGATGTGGTTGTTCAGGGGTAGTCCATGATGAGCCTGCAGGCAAACTACTTAAAGTCTAGACTCTAAAAAGCAAACAAAGAATATATTTTCCTGCATTTTTGCATAATGGAATCTTAATAGGTGATCTGATCATCAGTCGCAGTTACACCAAGCTAAAAAGTTGTTCCAGGAGCTTAACTGGTAGACCAAGGTCCTCAGAACACCAAGATCAGCGAATTGATACCACAAAAGGTCTACATATGGATTTGCTCTATAATCAAGTACATCAACTACAAGCTTTTTTCCAGCATAGTGTCTTCCAGTTTCTGCAGCTCCACTCCGGTAAATTATTTGGCATAGCAACTTTTAATGGCCTTCAGCCACATGAAAAGGCTTCATAAGTGTTGTGGCTGAAGCATTCTTCTAAGGCACCACTGGAAAAGCCCATGAATCTAAAACTGAAGCTTATGAGTTGGGTAGATTTTGTAAGAAGACTGGCTGAGCGTTGAAACTGGAACCCAAAGGAGTAATGATGAAAGTCACTCTTAGATCATCTTCCTTGACCCCCTTCCTTTTTAGAGCACACTTTTGAGGTGGAATGACCTAAAGGGCATGGTCTATGTGGGGCAGTGGTAGCTCAGGGGGTTAAGGCGCTGCACTGCTGATTGGAAGGTTGGGAGTTCAAATCCAAGCACCACCAAGCTGCCACTGCTGGGCCCTTGAGCAAGGCCCTTAACCTGCAACTGCTCAGTTGTATAAATAAGGTAAATGTAAGTCGCTCTGGATAAGAGCGTCTGCCAAATGACTGTAATGTAATGTAATGTCTACCATCTGCCAAGCACTAATAGTATCACACAGGAAATCCATGGGATGGGAGAATGACTGCTTGATGATATGCATACCAACTGGGCGAGAGTGTTTGACCTCTTTGTAGTATGCCAAATTCTGGTTTGGACAGGAACCAAATACTCCCCCCTCTTTAGCTACTTATGCCCTTGCTAGTTTTGTGTATTCTTGTTGATATGCCGCCCATTGAAACGTTCTCTCATTTTATTTGGTGTTTCCGGGATGCTCTCATTTCTGGCATAAGTGCAATCAATCCAAGACCATTCGAGACTTTGAAAGGGATTTAAACAATCTATAATCTATAATATCATCAAAAGATTCAGAGAATTCAGAGAGAAATCTCTGTATGTAAGGGACAAGGTCAAAAACCAACAGGCTTGGGAATACTTCATAAAAACCATTGTAGGTAAGCACAGTTTGTCACTGCATCTACAAAAAAACAAGCAAAGCAAATGCCATACATGAACAAAATCCAGAAACATTGCTGACTCCTATAAACCCAAGCTCATCTGTGATGGACGGACCCATCAGTTTTCCAAGTGGAAAACTGTGCTGTGGTCTGACTACTGTACATTTCATATTGTTTTCGTGTCCTCCAGGCTAAAGAGGAAAAGGACCATCCAGATTGTTGCCAGCACAAAGTTCAAAAGGCAGTATCTGTGATGGCATGGGGGGTAGGGGTGGGGGTTATTGCCCATGGCATGCATAACTTGCATGCCCAAGAAGGCACCATTAATGCTGAAAGGTACATACAGGTTTTGGAACAAAATATGGTGTTCAGAGATGTCCCTGCTTATTCCAGAAAGACAATGCCATGCCGCAATCTACATGTGTTACAACAGTGTGGCTTCAAAGCAAAAGAGTGTGGATACTAGTCTGAGAAGATCTGTGTGGTGCATTCTGAAGTGTAAAATATGACAACCGAACCCCAGACTTGTGAGCAACTGAAATTGTATATCAAGCAAACGTGGAACAGAATTTCACTTTCAAAACATTAGCAATTAGTGTCCTTGTGTCCTGAGTTCCCAAAAGCTTACAGAATGTTGGTAAAAGAAAAGATGATGGAACACAGTAGTAAATATTCCCCTGTCCCAACATTTAAATTGTAATTTAAGACTTGCCCAGCTAGCCCCTATTATGGACTCTGTCTCATCTTGGACTCAACTTTGCATTCAGTCTCGACTTGGACTTGATTGGTTAAGGCAGTGGTTCTTAAACTTTTTTGGGGGCGACCCAAATTCAAGTCCGGTGGTTTTCCATTATTTCTTATAGGGAAAATTCGATCTTGTTAGGGTAATTTCTCAAAATATAAACATTTTTTTCACTACTTCCAGTAAAAGGATTTGACAATAAGGAAATTAATGACTGTAGTAGCTGAATGATTTGGAATGAACTGCAGAAAAAAGGAAACCAAAACATATCGGTCTTTCTGGAAATGCTTGCCTACTGAACTAATGAATGAAATGACCAAATCTTGAACAAGCTGAAAGAAAAGAACTCATTCACCTAAGTGAGAAAGAATTTCCTTCTGCTCTTCATCTATGCTTGATGAATTGGTCCTTAAAGTTTCTGGTTAGTGCTTGTGTTTATTGCATAGTCAACTGCATTATGGAACAATGTTTTTTATGGAGGGGAAGGATGGTGCCATGGTTAGCACCGGTTTGCCTCAGTGCAAGGTTCTGGGTTTGAACCTCATGGCCAACTTGGGTCTTTATGCAGACCAGATGTCCAGTGGTTTTCATTAGGAAAAGACACTACATTACAGCTTAATGTATAGTGTAGTGGTCTCAAGTGTGGGCGGGGGACACTTAGACTTGGACAGGCAAACTTGGGAACAATTATCTACTTTATTCAGCTTTTCAGCCAATACACCGTCACACACAGCTTCGGTTCAATGGCGTCTCTCCTGCACTGCGCACTGCAGGGAATAAAAAAGACAGCTCATTGATCATCCCCAGGTGTGATCACTCGCCACTCACCTTTCCTGGCTTCACTCCCCCACCATACGGCAGCGCTCAGCCACGCCCCCGCTGCCACACACTTCCACCACCCGACTCAGACTGGGGAGCCATTCAGCCTGCAGCCAACACCCCCTGCCAACGGGATAGAAAGTCCAACAAGGGACGCAACTGCCCGTGACCCAAGTGGAAACACAGATACCGTATCTCCACCCACCCAACTGCACACTTACACAGGTTAGCCATGGGCCCGGTGCGTCTCAGCATCTCCAGGACCACTCTCAGGTGTTCAAGGTGCCACAACCAGTCATTACTATAGATGATTATCTCATCTCGATAGGCCATGATGTAGGCACGGTGAGGGCGGAGGACTTTATCCATGAGCTGTTGGAACATCGCAAGGGCCCCGAATAAGCCAAACAGAAGGGTGACAAATTGGTGTAATGCAAACGGAGTGGAAAAAGCCATCTTTTTATGGGATACTGGAGTCAAGGGGATCTGCCCATAACCCTTAGTCAAATCCAGTGTCGAATAAAACCGGGTGGCACCTAACCGATTGAGCAACTTGTCAATGCGTGGCATCAGGTAGGCATCAAATTTAGAGACTGCGTTGACCTTTCTAAAGTGCATACAGAACCAGACCATCCTGCTGGTCTTGGGGACCAAAACCACCAAGCTGCTCCAGTCACTGTGGGACTCCTCCATTACGCCCATTTTGAGCATGGCCTTGAGCTCCTCCTGAACTCAGTGTGGGGGCTCAATGTGGTGCTCTTCGAAGTGCATGTGGCTGGGAAGGGGTGAGAACACATCTGAGAAGTCTCTCTGCATCTGAGCAAACTCTGAGTTGTGACGGTGAGAGGTGGTCTCCACAGGGGATCGGGGTGATCGATTTTACACTCACCTCCAGTCCCAGCTGCACCCTCTCCTGAACTACCATCGCTAATGCCACAGGCACCTCCTCAACCCAGCTTTTTAAGAGATTGATGTGGTGTATTTGATGTGCCCCTCCCCTATCCATATGCTTCACATCATAGTCGAGATCCCCAACACGCCATGTGACCTCAAAGGGTCCTCGAAGGGCCACTTGGTGAGTAATTTAGAGTGCAAGGTGGGCAGCAAAACGAGGACTTTATCTCCTGTTGTGAACTCCCTAAGGCACGTACCCCTGTTGTACAGCTGGGCTTGACATTCCTGGGCCTGCTGCAAATTATCATGGGTTAGTTGTGTGAGGGTGTGGAGTTTTGTGCACAGGTCCAGAATGTATTGGATTTTGTTTTTAGCTGGTAGAAGGTCCCTCATCCCAATTTTCTCACATGACATCTGAGATTCCATGTGGATTTGGCCTGTGCAACAACTTGAATGGGGAGAATCCCATGGAGGCTTGTGTGACCTCTCGGACTGCAAATAACAGGGGCTCAAGCCACTGATCCCAATTCTGTGCATCCTCCCCTAAGAACTTACGAATTATATTTTTAAGTATTTGATTAAACCGTTCGACCAGGCTTTTGAGTGATATACACTGGTATGGATCGATTTAATCCCCAACAAATCATAGAGTTCATGGAGTTTGCATGACATAAATGTGGTGCCCTGGTTGGTCAGGATTTCTTTCAGAATCCCCTCTGCAACATTGCATGCAGAGATGTTGTGTAGAGGCACTGCTTTGGGGTATCGGGTTGTGTAGTCCACTAGGACTAAAATAAAGCGATACCTCCATGCGGACCTATCTAATGGCCCAATGAGATCCATCCCAATTTTATCGAAGGGGGGCTCTATTAGTGGGAGTGACTACAAGGAAGCCCTTGGTATGGCTGCCTGACTCACACGCTGGCATTCACGGCACGCCGTGCACCACCGGCAGACATCGCTGCACATGCCTGGCCAATAAAATCGGGCCATGGGACGGGCTAATGTTGTTTTGGCCAAGATGCCCTGCCATCAGGTTGTAATGGGCCACCTGGAAAACAAGATCCCGGCAGGTCTTTGGGATTAGCCACTGGGTGACCTCTTCACCTGTTTGAGCATCCTGCGTCACTTGATATAGTCACTCTCTAATGATGGTGAAGTACGGATAGGAAACCCTGGCATTCAGCTGGAGATTTTGACCATTAATTACTCTCACTTGGTCAAATGCATGTCTCAGAGTTTCGTCCTGTGCCTGCTCCAGGGGGAAATCCTCCAGGGGAGTCCCCAGAGGCATGGGAGCAGGTGGCTCCTCCCCTTCCATGTCATTGGGACATGGAGCTGATGTGGACAGCTCTGAGACAGCTTCCCCAGTGAATACCAGACGGGGCTTCCCCCGTGATGCATTTTTGCAGGACCCACCTGTTAACAGGTTCTCTAACAGCCTTCCAAAACCCAATCAATCAGGCCCCAAAAGCAGGGTGGGTGAGGTATAGGCTAACCACTGCCTCAATACTATGCGTTTTGCCCCAAATTGAATGTTGACCGGCACCAATGGATGCTCGTGAACATCCCCGTGTACACATAACACCTTCACCGCTTGCTTTCTTCCTGATGCCTCACTTTGAATCACACCTTGGTGAATGGAGGTCTGACCACAGTCTGAGTCAGCTTGCGGAAGCGCTGGTGATGCTGCTCCGGGGTCTGGTTGACACACTGCACGATGGCTCACATCAGCTGTTCGTAGTCCAGGCGGTTGGTGGGAGGCAGCTTCTGGCCGGCGAGGTGCAGGAGTGGCAGCAGACAAGCTGCGTGTTGCTCATCTAGCCACCCCTACATCTCCGCCGTGTGCTCAAAGAGAGCCAGGAATGCCTCAGGGTTGTTGTGTGGGCCCATCTTGGTCAGTGTGACCTTGGGGCCCGACGCTGCTGCCCCAGTGGAAGAACCCGCTGACAAGAGCAGGTCCCAGAATGCTGCCTGGTCTTGCTCCTGACCCTGCAGCAGCATATGAAAGCTTTCGGAGGGCAAGCAGCCCCTGGTGCTGGGTCTGGTAGGAGGCAGCGAGAGTGTGGACGAGCTCTGAGAACAAGGAGGACTCCATGGGGGAGATGCTCTGCAGTTTGTCCCGGGTTTTGGAACTAGTGTAGTGGTCTCAGGTATGGGTGGGGGAGACTGACACTCGGACAGGCGAACTTGGGAACAATTATTTATCTTTGTTTACATTTGGCAGACATAGGTACTTATGTACATTAAAAATGTGTATAAAAATGTACAAGTTAAAGTTATGCTTTTTAAAATTATATTAATATTTAATATTGAATATTTTTTATTAATTATAAAATATTTTTAGGTTGCTAGATGGATCCATGCTGTTTAATGATACATTACACTGCTGTTGTTGCTAGTTGCCGGATGCTCTCGGAGCCCCAGGATCTTTCTGTGCTGATATTTAAATAAATGTGGCGCTCAGGCCCTTTAACAAAATATTTTACTGTAGCTTTAGGGAATTCAAATTTTGCTAGGTTTATGGTCAAAGAGGATCTTTCCAGCCTCTCAAAGACTGTGCACAAGATCTCAATTTGGCTGGGCCAGTCCAACGAATAAACCATCTTATGATCAAAGTCAGCACTGAAAATAAAGATCAGCACCTGAAAAGTATTGGGAACATTTTTCAAGCCAAGGGCATTATTGTATATTGCAGGTGTAACACATGCTGACATCTCTGAAGCACAGGGAGTTAGTAAAAACCCGCCAGCAATCCTGTAACAACCCAAAAATATCCCTCTTTTGTTCCGTCAACAAACAACAGTGATGATAGGTCTGAGAGCAGTTCAGAGTTTGACATTCTAGCACAAGGCTGGAGTACATTCTGAAATTCTGGTTCATTCTGGTTCCCCAACAGGAGAAGGTTCAAGAGGGTGCAATGCAAAAAATTTCAGCTGTAAGGTTACAAGCATGATACACATTCAGCAGTTAATGTTTCAAGTGAGGGTTTGCCACTTTCGCTGTTTCAGGAGTGCAGATAAGTTTTCTATGTACTATGTAAGGGCCAGAAAATGTTCAGACAGGGAGGAGCCTGGAACTGGTCAAAATTCCAATGGCCTTTGCCTTTACTGTATAATCAAAAGGTCTCCATGTAAGACTGGGAGACATGCAGACCTTCTTTAGCTAAACCTAGGGTTGCCAACTGTCCCAAATTATGCGGGTTGTCCTGGAAAATGGGTGATTTTGAAGTGTCCCGTCCAGGACAGCTCTAGTCCTGCATTCCAGGCACAGCCTTGCCGGCCAATAATAGATTACTGTCAGCTTAGCAAGTGCGTGGTGTGTTTTCGTGTCTGCACTGGCCACTAGTGGTGAGCGGTGACAAAATTATAGCGTGTGTGGTCAAAATGAGCGTTGAACCGGCTAAGGACACCCCCCCACCCCGCTCGCAACATTTAGACAACGCCCCCCCCCCCCAAACCCCATTCGTACACCGTCCTGCATTTGGGGTTGAAAAC
>JAQLOM010001919.1:0-10335 GCA_030068315.1 Chrysichthys thysi | reverse complement strand
AAGTTATTTCTGTGACCATTGTGAGTTTTTCTTTCATTGACTGAAGGGTACCAACAATTTTGTCCACGTGTGTATCTTCTGACTCAGTTAGTGGAAAATCAAGATACATTGTTTGCTTAGTACAGCAGTTACGAGTTCTTAGTTGCTAACAGTCCTACACTTGTTCTTTGAAGACAAACATATTTCTTCTGTTTTTTTTGTCTCTGGTGGCCAACATTCCCCAACATTTGCACATATTCCAAGGGACACACTCAGAAGTACAAAAAAGGTCAGTTATCAGATATATCTCTCTTTTGCCTCCCACACATCCTCAGCCCCAGCCCCACTTATCTTTCTTGAGTGTCCACAAAATCACAATTGAAAAATGTCTGTAATTAGCTTGATTTACTCCTAAAGAGTAAATTGAATCCTAGGGTTAGAAGAAAACAAAGAAATCTTTTGAGACAAACCCTCTCTTTTGAAATGCATAGTGTAAGCTTGTCACCTTTTTTCAGGGGCTTTTAACAGGTTTAAGAATTAGTAGACTGTCTGTTTAAACAGCTTTGAGTCATTTCCCATAGAACCTATTATGGGCTAAATGAATGTAAAGAATTCCCCAGATGCTAGTGGGCACTGTTCTTTAGCTGTGATGCTATTCTTTGTTCTTTTAAAAGGAAAAATATCTAAATTTTACAACATACTCAACCTTACTTCACCAAGTTATATTATACCTAATATATGTCATGAAGACTAGTGTGGTGTGGCGGCCACATTCTCAGGCAGGAGACAGCAGTAGTAAACTAAATGGGTTTATTATGAAAACTAGACAGAAGGACAGACAAAATGGCAGGCAGAGGTGAAGTAAAAAAAAAAAAAAAAAAACAGGCAAGGGTCAACCGAGGCACAAACATAATATCAAAGGAAGGCAAAAAACACAAGAAAAACAAACAAAAAAAAAAGACCAGAAACATTGTCAAAACATTACATTACAGGCATTTTGCAGACGTGCTTATCCAGAGTGATGGACAACAAGTGCAAAAAGTCAGGTACAAGAATAGTACAACTTCTAGGCAAAAAAGTTCACATGCCAAGTGTATAAGTGCCAGAATAACACCTAGTATAGTATTCTGTAGGAGTATCAATCAGCTAATGGCAGTGAAAATGGAGCTAACCATAAATGAGCGCAAATGTAAATACATATCACAGATCTGACTAAAAGGAGAACAAAACCCTAGTAGCTAACCTGAATACATCATGACCAGGCCAGACAGACCAAACCTGAGTTACAATGAGATTACACAGTGGGCAGGGAAGCAGGGGAAAGATACAGCCTGAAGAGGTGGAGGGAGTAAGCAGTTCTGACCTCAATGGGAAGATCATTCCACCAATGAGGACCCAGAACAGATAAAGCCTTGAGTGGTTTGAACAGGAGCAGATAGGAAGAGGGGCCAGGCGGCCAGAAGCAGCAGAATGAAAGGAACAGTCTGGCAAATAGAGACGGACAAGTCTCTGGAGATATGCTGGACCTAACCCCTTCATTGCCTGGTATGCTAGCACCAATGTCTTAAATTTGATGTGAGCTGCAATAGGCAGCCAGTGAAGGTCAGCAAGAAGAGGGGTAACATGGGAGGAATGGGGAAGGTTGTGAACCAGTTGGGCTGCAGCATTCTGGATGAGCTGCAGAAGTCTGACTGTAGATGCAGGAAGGCCAGCAAGGAGAGAGTTGCAGTAGTAGAAATGAGAGAGGACCATTGCTTGGACCAGGAGCTGAATAGAGTAGGTGGTAAAGAAGGGAGGCAGATACTCTGAATGTTGTAAAGGAGAAATCTGCATGTCCAGGTTAGTGGATGTGAATCATCTGTCTTGTCTGGGTTGAGCTTCAGGTGGTGATTGTCCATACAGCTCTGGATGTCATGCAGGCAAGCAGGAAACCTATGTGTCAGATGGGGGAAAAGAGAGAAACACCTGAGTGTCATCAGCATAGCAGTGGTAGGAACGACCATGAGCATTAATAACCGAGCCAAGAGACTTGGTGTAGAGGGAGAAGAGAAGCGGACCAAGGACAGAACCTTCGGGGACAACAGTGGTGAGTGGGTATGGTTTAGACACTGTAATCGGTAAGTAATCTGGAAGGAGCAACCAGCGAGATAGGACTTGACCCACTCTAGGACACAGATCCCTAGAGCTGATAGGGAAGACAGGAGGATGGGACGATCAACCGTGACAAATGCAAAGGAAAGGTCAAGGAGAATAAGAATGGAGGAGAGGGAGGCAGTACATGCAGGTTCAGTTGAGTGTCCTGCTCAGAAACCAGACTGGTAAGGATCCAGGAGGTTATTTTCAGATAGAAAAGAGGAAAGTTGGTTAGCAACAGAACATTCAAGTGTTTTGTACAGAAAGGGGAGAAGGACTGGATGGTAACTCTGGATCACATAGGGGTCTAGAGTATTTTTTTCAGCAAAAGGGTGATGTGGGCTCACTTAAAGCTAGTGGGAAAGTATCCAGAGGACAAAGAGGAGTTGACAAGGGAGGTGATGAATGGGAAGATGTCAGAATTGATGGTCTGAAGGAAAGATGGCATAGGGTCATGGGCACAGCTGGTAGGGTGGTGAAAGAGGAGGAGCTGAGAGACATCAGAAGTGGAAAGAGGAGAAAAAGTAGAGAGCAGGGGAGAGGAGACAGGTGGGCTAGGAAGGAGATGGGTGGAGGAGGTGGGGGTGGCAAAGGAGTGCCGGACTAGAGAAAGCAAATACAGGAATATTCAAGCTTGGCAATAGCACAGGAAATGGCAAACTAATGCTTTGCAAATGTGTGCACATAATCAGTCCCAAAAGCACCTGCTTCCACCCACGTGACATGCTGAGCGTGGCACGAATCCTCCAGCATGCACCAGCAGTAAACAAAGCCAGATAGGCAAACCTGGTAGTAACTTTAGTTATGCAATTCCTAGTCAATCTGAAGGCACACTCACACTAGGAGATCCAAACTGCTCCCAGGAACATTTGACACCTATGAACCGGATCGATTGACCAGTGTGACTGCTCCAATTTGCTCAAGTCACTTGGACTGCTTGGAACAGTTGGCCACAGGAGCGGCTTGGTTAGGTTCATGTGCAGTGTGAGCACTAAGCACACCAAGGCTCAGAACTCAAACACTATTATGTGCACTTTTTAATTCACTTATTAATATTAGGAGTAATAATGGTTCTGGTTCTCACCTTACTGATTAACGTGGACTGTAGTGGTTTGTAAAACTGCAGATTCCTCCTGCAACGTCAGGTACTTCTGTAAATGTCTTATTCAAGAAATGTGATTTACTAAAAGTCATTGTGTTTCCTAATTAATAAATCTGTACAGCATGTGAGTGGATTGTTTAGTGCGGTGCGAGTGCAAACCAGCTAGGGAGTGCAGAGGGGGACAATCACTATGGGAGTGGCCAGTTGAACCCAGTGTGACTGCACCCTAATATAGTGCTTCCAACTATTGTTATTGGCACCAATTAAGAGTTGAATGGCATTCAAGATACATGTCAACATACATATTAAAAAGAATGTTTAATATGCTAAATTACACATGTGCCATTCCTTTGCTGAATGCTGTATTACTGGGGCAATGGTAGCCTAGTGGTCAGGGCCTTGGCCCTTCAGTTGGAAGGTTGTGGGTTCAAGGCACAGGACCAACAAAGTACATTGAGGTACCCTGAGCAAGGTACTGTCCCCAATCACTGCTCCCCAGGCGCTGCACTGTTCAGCTGCCCCTGCTTCACTTGGTGAATGGGTCAAATACAGAGGAAATAATTTCACTGTGTCATGCTATGCTGTGGTGTGACGATCATTAGTATACATTACTTACTTATTTTCATTATTAAACATAAAGGTTAAAATATTTGTCCTGATCTGTTATAATTATTGTGATGCTACATTTTTTTTATGTAGACATGCATATAATATATACTTTGTCTTCGTCCGCTGAATCCTGTTCAGGGTCGTGGGGGAAAGCTGGTGCCAATCCCAGCTGACATTGGGTGAGAGGCAGGATACGCCCTGGGCAGGTCACCAAGCCACCGCAGGGCAACACACAGAGAGACAACCATTTACACTCACATTCACACCTAGGGCCAATTTAGAGTCGGCAATTAGCCTAATCCCCTCCGTGAATGTCTTTGGACTGTGGGAGGAAACCGGAGTACCCGGAGGAAACCCACGCGAACACGGGGAGAACATGCAAACTCCACACAGAAAGGCACCCGTGCCAAACCTGGGGCTCGAACCCAGGACCTTCTCGCTGTGAGGCAACAGTGCTAACCACTCAGCCGCCGTGCCACCCTTATAATATATACTTTATCCATTTATTGTACATGTAGAAAAAAATAATAAATCTGTAAGACATTTTCATCGGATCTATGAATATGATCCACTGAAGCATGTATTCTCTGTATACATATCCCTGAGCTTTGCCTCTCCTTGCTGGGTTAAGCGCCACAGGTGCTGATCAGTCCTTGTTAGGGTTACATCTGCAGAGGGAACAGGCCAGTTATTCTAAGTGCCAAGATGCCAACCTTTTTTTTCTTTCCAGTGTCATTCTGCATATCACTTTTCTATTTATAATAAATAATGTGAAAATATGATTCAATATATTAAGAAATAATCAGGACAAGTATGGCTAAATGATTTATAATGAGCATTTGTATTAGAGTTTAGCATTTGGATGAATATCCTTTGGAACATTGAAAATTGCTTACTTTATTTTAAAAATATTATCTATTCATCAAATTAGTCTTAGCATATAAACTTGTACTTTATTACTTTATTTAAAAACAGTACTTCATACTTAATATCAAATAATCAAAATTAAACATTATGCTGCAAGAAAAAAAGGCACATCTGTAAACTCACTTACAGAAAAACTAGTATACAGAATTATTAGAACCATAATCTTTCTATTTCCCCACCTAATTGCCAGGAATGAGCTCCAGGATAAAGTATGCCACAATATCATCAGGAAAAAACATAACTGTTAGCGGTAATATTAATCATATATAATGCACAGTGATGTCCAGGTAACAGCAGTGCAGACTTCCTGGACAGTCACACCTATAAGCAACATTGACAGAGTTTAAAAATGTATTCTGATACAATTACCGTATTTTCCAGACTATAGAGTGCACCGGTATATAAGCTGCACCCACTAATTTTTTAAAAGAAAATCAGATATTTCCATATTAGCTGCACCGGACTACAAGCCGCAGGTGCATATATGACACATAAAGACTCCCTACATAGCTGGATGATCATACTGAAGCAAACATACCGTACATCTTCCAATAGTAGCCCGGGCGTTTATTAAAAATTTTTTTTGGACGGCCCGGCCTTTAAAAGAGGCCGGCGCTTAAAGGAGACCGGCTCTTATCGTCACGGATGCGCACGCACACGCCTCCGCCTCGAGGACTCCCGCTTTCTTCTATGGCGCTGCGCGTGCATGCGCGAGGCGTCTCCCAACTGTGAGCTCACACCTGATCACCCTCAGGTGTCTTGCATCTGCCGTCAATCAGTCATGGACCATAAATAGACTGACACGCACGCATGGACGCGATGCATTGCCTAACTGCCCTTGTATGTGTGTGTGTCTGTGTGAGAGAGAGAGAGTGGGTGCGCGTGTGTGTGAGAGAGAGAGAGCCTTTGTGTGTGCGCGCGAGTGTGTGAGAGAGATAGAGAAAGGGAGTGTGTGCGTGTGTGTGTGCGTGCACGCATGTGTGTGAGAGAGAGAGTGTGCGCGCGTGTTTGTGTTTGCCCCTCGGTTATCCTGCCTGATTACGGACTACGATTCTGGGGATTTGGAGATGGGCGTTTACTACAGACCAGCGCTTAAAGCAGCCCGGCGTCTACTGGAGACCGGCGTCTATTTGTCGTGCCATGTTTTTAACCCGGCGTTTATTGGAAACGGGTGTCTAAGAAACAGGCCATTATTAGAAGATATACGATAATATTCAACATGTAAAAGAAAGTGCCTTTTTACACTCTGCCAGCAGAGACAGCATAGTTCTTAAATAGAACTTGTCTGCTTGCAAGCTCAGACTTCTACCTCAAATCATCCACAGTGCAAAGTATGGTGGAGAAGAACTCCCTACATAGTTGTATGATCATGCTATAGCAGGTATAATACTTAGCACATAAAGGACAGCACTTTATTACACCTTGCCTACAGAAGCAGCATAGTCCTTAGCTCTATTTCCTTCCTGGATAGATACATCGATTGCTTTCAACTTCAAAGCTGCATCATATGCTTTTCTGTGTGTACTTTCCATATTGAGGCTATGAAAACTATTTTGCGCTGGTGTGTGCCGTGCTGCTTGGGTCAAGTGCCACGAACTACGGCCAAAGTCTTATTCTTTGGCTTGTTCTTTTGCGTCTTTCACGTTTTAGCGCCCCCTGATGGTAGGTACATGTCAAATTTTCAAAATCGATGCAGTGTATTACAGAATAGAGGGCACCGCTGGAAAGAGCTTGAAAAATGCTTTAAAATAAGACCAAAACGATGTTCATATGTTAAATATTGGGGAAGATATGGTCATTTACAACTGTCCACTGAACTTGGAAAAGAGTTGTGACCATAAAGTGCATGGCCGACAGGTGGCGCCAAGACATTGTTTACACCGAGCCCCGTCTAGCTTGCCGCTGTAGCTTCCGGGTGTGGGCGGGGTTTCCCATCATGCACCAGGATGCATAATTTGTATATTTTGCATTATTGTTAAGTGTTTATTATGTGTCTTGTAGACTGTTCTAGAGTTATTAGTGTTGTGCCGTATCGCTTGGGGAATATTTGGGAGTGTTTTGCAGTATGTTTTTTGAATCCACTGTCCCGCTGTTCATTCACTCAGGGGGCATGCAGCCGGTTCAACCTCAAGAGGGTATGGGTGATTAGTGTGTGTTTTTCCATGAGGTTGAACCAGGCAGAGTTAATTTATGAACTCTTCTTTCTTTGTTGCCCAACAGTAATGAAAACACTCTCTGAAGCTGGTTGTCACTTACTTTATTGTGACTATCTAGTAATGGAAAGAGCCTGGTTTTACCACACTGTGCAGTGCTGCTGTCAAACATATTGGACATGTAGTTAGTATTTACACATTAGTATACATATGCATATATTTATTGATGGCAGTTAGTGGGGAAGAAATCCTTAGAAAAGCTGAACTGGTATATAAGCCGCAGGGTCCAATGTATGGGAAAAAAGTAGTGGCTTATAGTCTGTAAAATACAATACTAATCACCTGCTTAAAAAAATGTCAGTAACCTAATCTACTTACCACAAAATTAATGTAATTTAACTGATTACTTTGTTACTTAAGGATTATCTCAATAGGAAATATGAGGATAACAGCATTTTCACTGCTGTCAGATCAGATAATCTGTCACAGCATGAGAATATTATCAAGGGTTCGTATCAATCAAATGAAATTCTGGGATTAACACACGGTGATGGTATGTACATTTACCCTTTATCACTTTTTAATCACTTACCCCACTTTTTGCAACCGTGCGTCTATATTTCAAGCCATGATTTGTTAAATGTTTTTACTGACAAAATAAAGATAAAGTATGTATCAGCTGCCTGTTTTTTTCATTGTTTCACTGATGTGAAATACATTTTGCTTGCTATGCACGAGGCAACTCGTTTTGTGTGTGGAGTCAACTCCACAGATTTGCAGTTGACTTAATTTAGTCAACTGATTCTTAGATCAGTCAATCGATTCTTCTTTCAATCGACTTGTGAACCAAAAGTAGGATAGACACTTGAAGACTTGGCACACAAAACAAGGGGGCAGGGGAGTAGCTCAGGGGGTTAAGATGTTGGCCTACTGCTCAGAAGGTTGGGAGTTCAAATTCAAGCACCACCAAGCTGTCACTATTGGGCCCTTGAGTAAGGCCCTTAACCCACAAATGCTCAGTTGTATAAATGAGATAAATTTAAGTTGCTCTGGATAAGAGCATCTGCCAATATGAATGTACTACTACAAAACATACATACAGTACATTCAATTGAATTTTATTTCCATAGACCTTTTAACAATGGACATTGTCACAAAGCAGCTTCAGAGTATATAGAGTCCAATTAAAACTTAATCTAGAAATGTATCTATAAGAATATATACATCAACATCATATATCCTTAATGAGCAAGCCTGTGGTGAGGAAAAAGTCCCTGAGACAACAAGAGGAAGAAACTTTGAAAGGAACCAGAATCAAAAGGGAATCCATCATCATATGAGTGACAGTGGATAGTGCCATTATAACTAACCCACTTCTACATCCATGTGTTATATGGTTCAGAAGTCCAGTGGTGTAGCACCAGATTCACTGTAGTTTAAATATAAACTGTTTTGTTCAACTGATTACTGAGGGAGAGTTGAGTGCAAATGTGTTTGTGGTAATTTAAGTCCTGAACCATTTTAGCAAAACTACTCATGTCGGCAGCAGTCCAATTCCATCTTCACAGTTCCTGGATGTTTGTTGAGGTAGTTCATGGGGCCATTCTCAACAGAGGCAAGAGGGTTTCGGTGATGATAACTCCACATCAGAAGAAGGACAGCAGATGAATCTGGCACGTCCGAAAAGTAGAGTGGGTCGGGATCACCAAATAACAAAAGCCGCTGGTTAAAGACTTCTTGACTCTTCTCCACTCTTTTAATCTTGTACAGTGTGTTGCTGGTCCAACACATCAACATGGAAATACACTTGATCTGGTTTTATCTTGTGGTCTGTCAGTTCACAATGTACAGATTGCTGATGCTGTATTTTCTGATCACAGTCCTGTTTTATTTGATATCTCTCTTCCCTGTCATGTTAAACCTTGTGCTCCTGCAAGGTGCTGCCGTATGTTTAACACATCCACTGCTGCTCAGTTCTCCACTGCTTTTAATGATAACATCGAGGCTAAACTGGGATCCTCTTTAAGATTTAGCACTGATGAGTTAATATCATGGTTTTATGATATGTGTAGAAAATCCCTAGATATGGTGGCCCCACTAAAGACCAGACGCCCCAAACCTACAACTCAGCCCTGGTTACACGACATCACTCGTACCGTCAGACGAGAATGCAGGATAGCAGAACGTAGATGGAAGAAGGATAAACTGCAGGTATCTTTTGACATACTGAGGGATTGCTGGAAACCTTAGCAGAGTACTGTAAAGTCTGAGAAAAGTAAATACTTCTCTGATATTGTCTCTATCTGTCATGACCCCGTGCTCTTTTTAAGACCATTACCTCCATTCTTAACATTCCTCAGGCTACCAGTTTAGAGCCTTCTCCTGCAAACAGAGATTTCTTCACTTTTTTGTGGATAAAGTTAGGTCTACGAGAGCACTTATCCCAGTGTCTTCATATGATCCATCTATTAAGGTGTGCTGTTCTGCCGTTTTTAACTCAGTTTTAACCTGTGTCACTTTTGTCCTTAAATGATGTTATTGGTCAGTTGAAACCTTCAGGTTCGCCGACGGATGCGATTCCCCCACATCTTTTGAAAGTGGTTCTCCCTTGTGTTGGATCATTCATCCTGGACATTGTTAATAGTAGCCTTACCTCTAGTGTTGTTCCTACAATATTTAAACATGCTGTTGTTCAGCCACTGTTAAAGCCTGGTCTTAACCCCTCAGTTACATCTAATTATAGGCCAATTTCTAAGCTCCCATTTCTTTCAAAAGGTTCTAGAGAAAATTGTTTCTATACAATTGAATACCTTTTTAGACAGGAATGGTATTCTTGAGGTGTTTCAATCTGGTTTTAAAACTCGGCACAGTACTGAAACAGCACTTGTGAGGGTTTTTAATGATATTCTTTTAGCTAATGATTCTGGTCATTTTGTTATCCTCATGCTGTTAGATTTGACTGCTGCGTTTGATACTGTTGAGCACAGTATCCTTATGTCGCGCCTTGAGCATTGGGTGGGTATCAAAGGCGCAGCATTGGATTGGTTTGGCTCGTATCTGACAGATAGAAGTTTGTGTTGGCATAGGTGAACTTATGTCTCCCTCAAAGCCTCTTTGCTATGGGGTGCCACAAGTTTCAATCTTGGGGCCCCATCTTTTTTCTTTGTACCGGCTTTCTTTGGGCTCTATCCTAAGGAAACATTGGATCTCTTTCCACTGCTATACAGATGACTGTCAGATTTATATTCCTTTGAAACGAAATGGTCCTTATTCCATCCAGCCGCTAGTGGACTGCTTAAATGACAGAGCGTGGATGTCGTTAAACTTTGAGTTTTAATGAAAAGAAAACTCAGGCTATTTTATTTGGTCCTAGTGGTATCACGGATCCTTCCCTTTTTAACCTGGGTTATCTGGAGCCTTTTGTAAAGAGCA
>JAQLOM010001841.1:0-10340 GCA_030068315.1 Chrysichthys thysi | reverse complement strand
TGTGTGTGTGTGTGTGTGTGTGTGTGTGTGTGTGTGTGTGTGTGTGTGTGTGTGTGTGTGTGTGTGTGTGTATGTTCATTCAGTGACGAACAAACTGCTTTTGAGCAAAGTGTGATAGCTGGCTGGCTGTATGGAGGCTATAAGGACAGGTACCTAGCGTGATTATACTAACCTGTTCCTACAAAACCTCACAATGTTTTTAATGAAGTAGCTAACAATTGTCCAGAAAAATGTAAGCACATATATGATGATAAAGTGTGCGGTCAAGTTTACTGGTCTCTTCTTGGAAATCTTGTGTAAATATTGGAAGCATAGCCACACCTCCTCACGGCATCGAATAATCTTTTAAAAAGTACATGGGAGAATCAAAAATTAGACGCAAAATACATTTAACAGCTTTAACAGAAGTAACTGTGAGAAACTGAACACGTCACTTTTCCCATAGTCCCCATGCAGGACGAAGCATCTGTCGTATCGTTCATCTAGCTTCTGGATTCCTGCACAGAAGTTTTTCTCCTGCTCCCGAAGCCAGGTGAGCCCCGCTTCCTTTACTTCAACATCAGAGGTGAATCTGCGACCGCGCAGCACCTCCTTCAGGGGACCGATGATGTGATAATGGCTCGGCACCAGATCCGGGATGTAAGGAGGACGTGGGAGACGTCGGAAGCCAAGCCATCGCACTGTCCCTACTGTCTCTGCTGCTGTATGAGGACATGCATTGTCATGGTGCAGCGAGACTGTTTTGGACAGCGTTCCTCTTCTATTGCTGCGAATTGCAGGTTGAAGTTCATTTGCATTGTTCATTGTTTGCCCATGCTCTAGGAAATGCGCCAGAACAGGAACCTTCATGTCCCAAAAGAACGCTAACATGATTTTCTTGAGGGAGGGTTCTTCTTCACTGGAGAAGACAAACGTCTCTACTCCATTCTTTGTGTTTTGCGTCCTGGGTTTATTGCAAGGTTTTACTCTTTGATTCTCCCTCAAAATTTCTGGGGAACATTAAAACGTTCACATATCACTGTAGGAAATCTAACTATTCAAATTAGATACTATAGATGAAAAGACAAGAAAAGTGACATGGAAAATAATCTGAATTGTCACTGAAACACATAGGGATGCGCAGGGCTAAAAAATGTCCTGCAGCCAGCACGAAGGGGATGCTAGACCTGCATTGGATTCACTTTTTCGTCATCACACACGGCCCATTTTTTACAGCCCATCGTCACACCCATGTGTCCTTCTCCAAACTTCATCCATGATGTTGAGAGCACACAACTGTCTAGAGGCATGCTGTTATATGGAATATAATCAACAGCACAGTGGTCTGATAAAGTGTTACACTCCTGACAATTTGCATATATTTTTACCCATTTATACCTACTTTTTCGCTAAACACCCACAACACGAATAAGTTCCTGCTAATACTCGCATTACAGGACCTATAAACAGTCGTTCCTTCACAGTTCGTTTTTTTTCTCGCGTTCATAACAAACAATAAATCAAATGAAATTCCAGCATATCATCTTATTACTACAGTAAACTCCTGTCCTGAAGAGTCGAGGAACTTAAAGCTACAGCTTTATCGCGGCTGTTGCAAAGCGCTCACACTGGAGACTCCTTCCATAAACGATAAACTGACATCTTCTCATATAAGCAAGTATATTCGACCATCAAATTACAGCACGACTGTAATCCATTTATTATATCAGTCTTACATTATGTGGCGCGTCTGCTGCACAAGTCTAAAGGATAACGTATTCGATGCATTAATTACGCATTAATGTAAACCGGGGCTTTTAATTACAGCCAGCATTGCTGTGACAGGAAAATTTATCAGCACCTTTTGGCCAAAAAGAATGGAGAAGTCAAGAGTGCTGTGCTATAAAGGTGTTATAGTATTATTATTATCATTATTAACAGTTTTATTATTATTATTATTATTATTATTATTATTAACATTGTTATTATTAAAAAAATATTTCAAACAAATCACCACTGACAGTTAATATTCTCCAGTACTAGACAGCACGATGTTAGACATTATACGCGTTTGCATTCGTTACCTGACAAAAATGCCAGCTTCTTCTTCAGTATGGGCAAAATGTTGGAAGCGTCCATGCTGGAACGACTCGCTCCTCGACTCAGACAGCTGCAAGAGGCAGAATTCACATTAAAATCATCATGTTAATATCCAGAAGTGGAAGCGTGACTTATGCAAATCTGTTTTTTTCCCTAAACACCCATTACAAACAAAGCCTCGTACTTCATGTCTGACCACCGTGAGAACTCACAGAAATAGGTATAGCGTGAATAAAAACGTAGATAAATCCGTATCATCATTTTCGGCACCGGATGCATCACCACGGTTAGTTACGTCTCCTCTCATGCCTCCATATTCTTACGTTTCTTTGAGATCGATGTGGTGTACGTAGACCTGGAAACCGTCAGGCCATGTTGGTGCCTTTCATGGGCAGGTACCAAAAAATACAAAATCACACAGCTGTGACTTTTAATACTGAACTGGACAACTGATGGAAACAGCAGTGTTGATGTTTCCCGGTGCCGAGGTATCCCATACACCGTGAGTGGAAATGTCTGAAGACGTTATTGGCACACGGAAACTCAATAAAATAACATTTATGGGTTGGAAAATTGGAAGGGTTCTTGAAAGGAGTCCTTGAAATGCTTAAAGAAAAGACGCCGGTATGCACAGAAACTATGAACGCCACTTTCCAACACTAACAATGGTGTAAAATGCTAAGGCCCTGAGATCAAGGTGATCTGTACCAAGAACGTCCTCAGTGATGGCGCAGTGGTATATTATACAGCGACAGTCCGACTCACCTACAAACTATGGCACGATACACAGGAATGAACACATCAGTACTGAACGTGAGCAGGAATAAAAACGACACTGTGGTGCACAAAGCCTCAAGACCAGCATTTTTTTCCACCAGACAAAGGTCCTTCGTCAGCTGTGAACACAAAGCGCTTTTAAATCTGTAGAGTCATGGAACGAAGCTCTTGGCCTGCGCTGAAGGACATCAAACTGCTTCCAGTTCTTTATACAGAAATCCCCTGCTATATCGCAGTCCACATTTCACGTCAAAGGCTATTCACGGATTTTTATTTAGAATGTCAAATGTTTTTTTGCGGATTTCCCCGGTATTATAAAATACAATGGAACCTCTGGTCACGAACGCCTCTGAAGATGAACAAATCGGTTCCCGACCACAAAATCCGCCAAAATTTTGCGTCTGGTCATGACTACATAATCGGGTGCCGAACAAACACAGCCTCGGCCATTTTCCCCTTACGTTTCGTACACGCCAATGTTTTCCCATTTTCTGTTTGCGTATTGCGCAATTGTGCATTGCGTACCTAACAAAAACGCACGTGTCCCTTTAGTCGGTCTCGCTCAGACGTGCGTTCATTGCCTGGACAGTAACCTCCTCCCCGCCCATCTTCCTCCTCACTTGCTTAACGCCAGAAGTCGACTCATGCAAGGATCGTTTTCTTGGTTGTTTATATTAAGTTTTTGTATAATTAAGGATTGTTCAAACTTAGATTTTTTTCCTGTGCTTAAATCTCATTAAAAAACGTGTTCACGACATTTTTTCATTGTGTTTCTCTGCATTTTTGCTCTATAACCCTTCATTATGGGTCCCAAGAAAGTGGAAATGGTAGTGAGAGTGAGAAGTCTAAGCGTATAACAGTTTAAATAAAGAAAGAAAGAATTGCAAAACATGAGCAGCGCCACCATATCCCTCCGCCACCGTCCATCTACACCAGCGACTACGTCTCCACCGCAAAGGTAACGTGTATTAAAATCATCTGTTTATTTCAGGGATTACTCTATATGTATGGGGTATCGGCCCATCATTTTAATATAAAACACTCCTCTATTATCCATATTTGCTCGTGTGCGTGTGTGTGTGTGTGTGTGTGTGTGTGCGTCTCACCTCAGAAAGTGGCCTGGAACAGGTCAGATCATTCTCTCATGCGTTTCCTTCGTGGCCCATGTCCTGTCGGGAAGAGAGAGGAGGACAAATCTGAGTCATCATTGCTTGCTGGGCTTTTACAAAAATAAGACAGCAGACAAGAGGACAGAAGCCGGCTTCCCCGGCCCTGTCTGCTTTTTGCTCTGAAATTGTGCGCCATGTTTTAAAGTCTCATAAGCACCAGATAATCGCAGGACTGCGACGTTAAAAAACAAACAAACAAAACCCTCAGTGCCAAAAAATGCATTTTCGTTATTAACCTGCGCCCTTTCAAGAGATTCTGCTCGACTGCAGTAGGGCACAGCTCTGGAAAAATTAATACGACACCCTGAAAGTGGATGCACCATAAAGTGCAAGATCATCGGAGATGGTGGGGCGGGTTAAATAATTAATTTAGAGAATACGGGGTCAGGATTCATAAAACTGCCCAAGGTTTTGTGACTCAGTGCAATCCGCGGGTAAACGATGGAAGATTTAAGCAGCACATTAACCTGCCATTATAAATCAACTACATGGACTCCGCACGAGCACCAATCAACAGGAAGCACTATTCTCCTCATACCTGAGGTACTAATATATCAGGTCCAGCAGTGTTTCTGGGATTTTAGACACCTCAGGGTCACTGCTAGGATAACAAAAAAATTCTCCAGAGGTCAGAAAGTGATAAACATCAGGGCAACGTGTACCGAGATCCACCACCGAAGTTATATCTGCTCGACGTGGTCTTCCGGTACGTCCCTTGCATTCGGGTCTTAAAAAGCGGAACCATCCTGGAAACGTATGAGCAGACACCTTACACTCTGTTCACCATGTACGAGCTTCACATCTGAAACCGACCTCGATCTTGGGGTTGACGCCATCGCACCGGCCTTCTCCAATGTTCGCCCCAATACAGACACTACCCTAATTACGAACATCCGACCATAGGGACAGACCGCGGCGCAAGTTAAAATCATGTTCACTATACTTCCGCAAGTCTGAATTTTCATTTGCACATCTTCTGAGTAGGACAACGTTTTGCCGTAACCCACGCCGGGCAGCGCGGGTTATAAAATGTTAATAATAATAATAGTGATAATAATAATAATGAAAATAATATGAAAAGATAATAATAATAATAATAATAATAATAATAATAATAAAGATCATAACAATAGAAAAACAGCAACATAACGACTTATGAACAATTCAACACATGAATAGGCCTCTGGAGCATAACTTGTTCGTAAGTTGGCGAGCGGGGGTATCTCAAATCGCGAATGTTATCCCTTACATTTAATATAACTAGTTTTATTTATTACTAGTCTAAGTTTTATTTTCTCCTCTTGAACTCCACTGTAACTGCATAAACGATAACAGTGTCCTGCTGTGACATCGCTGTAGCACACACGTCACAGATTTCTTACAGGAATAATAAAAAGACAGCAAATTAGGACTAGAATTGATAGCTACGTAATCAATATCTTTTTTTTGTAAAATGTTTTGGTGCTCAAATCCATATCGTAGAACCTCATATTCAGCTCTGTCCATGTTCCCGTGGTTTACACAGCACTCATACAGCGCATGAGAACGCTACTACGCTCATCTTTTATCATGCAAACAACTTATTTTTAAATTAAGGGCATTAGCTAGCTACATTACTTAACTTGGATTGATCCGGGCTGCGGTGGAGAAGTTTTGTTCCTACTCTTCATTGCTTCAGGACGCCTCATCGTCAGCGCCGAATGGCCGATGGACATCTAGCTAGCGCTGTCTATAGACGTTTTCATTACCTCAGTGAGCTTGTCGTGCTGTTTTTTTGTCTTAAAAAGGTTGTAAGAGGATCCTGCAGCTCCAGTGAGCAGTCTGCCTTCCACAAAGTGTCAGAAAATTAGATCAGGTTTACGGTTTCAGTAGAAGGGGGTTATTAAGAACCATGTAGCAGGAGTACATTTTTAAAGTCTGTAACTATAAATTTAACGCCCTGCTCTGCTGTAAGTTTGTGCCATCTTTTTGCGAACAAGAACCAGATACGCTCGGCTTGTCACGCCGTAAACATATTCTCGGCTTACCACGTCGTATCAGATGTCCTCTCTGAAGCTTTTTTTTATTATTTATTTTTTAAAAAACAGGGACAACTAAGGCCAGGATGAGGCTACATGATGTTTTTGTCTTTCATGATCACACCTCCGTGTCAGATTAGGCAATCATCTGGCCATAAATTTGTGCCTTGTCTCGGTTGGGAGACTGGCAATCCGACGAGTTTGACCCTCACCAATCAACCAACGAAACAAACAAAAAAAATAACACACGCCAAGTGTAAGAACCACGTTCCGGAAGCTTCTGCACTCGCACACAAAATCCTGCGTGAAGAACAAACTGGGCAGCTTTGCTCTAGGCTTGGCGGATCCCATGACCACCACGTGGATTATATTCCTAAAAAAACACATCAAAACAAGACACGGCACTTTCCACAAGCCGGGCATATTTTGGTTTTTCGATGACTTATATTATATATACATATGTTCTTGACCTCATAGAACATTAAATTGCCCCAGTAGTCCTAGATTATCAATCTGGATCGCAGAAAATGCCTAAAGTTTGCACAAAAGCAATCACGCATGGAGCACATCACTCATCTTTGGAAAAAATATATAGTGGACGTGTCGCCCAGTGGGGTTTTCCTTTAATTTGGCACAAGGTCCAACCAAAACAAACTAAACAGGAAACGTCACACTATTCTCTCTCCAGTTTGGACTGAAAAGCATGATCTCAGATTTAACAACAACAACAACAAACACACAGTTAAAGCCATGAATAATTCAACTCTGACACACATACAATACAATACAACATTGTGTTAGTCACAGAGGAAGGTTTAACAAGAATAACACCGCAAAAAACGACTTGATATAACTTTAGACCAGATATAAAATCCATTCTTGGTGCTGTTTTCGGTTTAATTCGGAGTCAAATTGCACTTAATCGGAGTCTGAAAAACACAACTTATAAATATTTCTTTCATTAAGTAGTTATATGCGTATTATGCTAATCTGTGCCCCGACATTATTTTCAGACTTTATTGGCTGCGCACTCGCGTCCCCCGTAAAAATCGCTTCAGATTGGCTGGATTAGTGTTATTTCCGGTGTTCCCATTGATAACGTCATCAGGGACAACCAATACTATTACCTTGTTCTTGAATTTTCCAAATTGGATTTCCCAAAGCATATACATATATACACAATATATATCTCAGAACAAGTATACCAAATATTAAGTCATTTGAATGACTCGCACATATGTTTTTAATATTCGCAAAATTTGGTGTCCGGTAACTAGATCGGGCTCTGTGTAAACCGTAATGGCCGCCAGCTGGTGACGTGGACTTTCAAATCATCAGTCTCGCTCATTTAACAGCCTAAAATAGCCTGAAGGCCAAATCACTGAATGCAATTGTTTTTGTTCACATTGTTTAGAAATTAGAAGACATAATCGAGTTAATGATATTTCCTTTGGCTGACGCTTTCTGAAGCTTGTTTTGTTTTACTTACACATTTCTGTTTTTGTCATGAAGGGAAATTTCCCCACACTGATGTCATTATCGAATGCGTTATTTTTTATAACAAAACCCTGGAGAATAGAGGGTAAAAATTATGACGATGATGCCCCAGACCCGTGTTTCCCGGCCTTTTTTGAGCCACGGCACATATTTTGCGTTCGAAAGATCCGACGGCGCACTGCCAAACGAGAACGTTGCAAAAAGTATCAGCAATAGGTAGATACACAGATCAATTAGCCTTCTTCTTCCACCTAGTGGAAGGGTATTTAATTGTTCTGCCCGTCACTCTCGCGTAGATGAACGAAGATGAATTATTTGCAGTAAATAATACGTTTCAGACAGATTAGGAGAAATTTAGGATCATGTTCCATGGTACACCTGATGATCTCTCATGGCCCAGTGATTGGGAATCACTGCCCCAGACTATGAGATGTCTCGTCACCAATTAGCTGTTAACTTTCTACTTGGAGATCTCATAATCCATGCTGATAAATGCATTTTATGAGAGGATTGGTTGAAGGACTCTACAAGAAACATTTCCTGAAAATTTCAAAGGAAAAATTGTCATTTGTGACAGAGTTATGATGAAAAATGTGAACAAAATCACTTTTTTCACTCACAATTTTTTTTCTCTTTCAACAGATAAGAAGGTGAAAAAACAGGCCCCGATTTTCAAAACTTAAACGAGCATATCTTCCTCAATGTTCAACCTATGAACATAATTTTGGTATTATTTTAAAGCTTATTTCATCATACATCCATTTTGAAAATTTTACTCACATACCAACATACAATACAACACAAAATTGTGTTGTTAACAGTCGCAGAGGACTGTTTAACAACAATAACGCTGCAAAAACAACTTGATATAACTTTACCCCAGATATAAAAATCCATTTTTAGTGTTGTTTTTGTTTTAACTCGGGATCAAATTGCATTTAATCTGAGTCTGAAAATCTCAACATGGGCAGCTCATTAATATTTCTTTCATTAACTTTTACTTTGGTCTCAGCTTTACAAAATTAAATTCTCCTGGAAAAAACATCAATAAAAATTCCATCTTTGGGGTTTTTTTTGGCCCACATAGCACCCAAAAGCCCTGTACATCACATCCATAATCACCTCAGACACTCCTCAACACTGAGTGAATTAGGTTGCCTCCTACTCTATCTGTACATACTGTATTGTATAGTACGTTAGCATGCGGCTGTGTCCTAAACCGCACACATCACTCCTATGCACTCGCGTTTTAACAAGTACGCCACGGTAACATCCGGGTACTTCACCCTTATACCCTTCTCTTATATTATCGCGGTTTGGATTGGGAACAACGACTCCCGGAATAACCGTTAAAACTGTATGGAACGTGTGCACGCGAGTCATTTAAATATTTGAAATTTAAGACATGACGGTTAAACGCCCCCCTCCCCTCAGCTTTAGTTATAATTGCGTATTTGGGGTTTTTTTCTTTTCTTCATTCCGCATGCGTGCGTGTGTGTGTGTGTGTGTGTGTGTGTGTGTGTGTGTGTGTGTGTGTGTAAAATCTGCATAGTTGGATACACCAGGGTTTACCTAGACAAATGCTACATGCGTTAGCATTCCGTATTTATCGTTACCATCCCTGAGAACTAGCCTTTAGCTGTTAGCTTAGCGCACGTTAACGTGAATTGATTCCAGCCCTAACGACTGACCCTCCTTTTTAGCCTTTTTTTTTAAATAAAATACGCATTGTTGACGTTTCCCTCGTAACGCGACGGAATACACACAGTAAACAAGGCTCTCAGGCACACATACCTCCTGTCCGGCTTCAGGCGCTGATAAACCCGGAGCTCTGTTTATTATAAAATGATCACAAAGCTGCGAAAAGCCTGAACCAGGGTATTCTGTGGAAAGGAGGCGGGCCGTAGGAACCAAAGCCACGCCTATAAGGACGCCAACCAATGAAATTCGGGAAAGATAATGGGCGGAGCCAGGCTTCAGGCCGACCTGGGGCACGCCCACTTGATGGTGCGTCATTTGACTAGAATGAAATAAAACCAGATTTATTTATTTTAAGCTGTTTATTTGACGCCAGGGTTGTTAATGTGTGTTAATATCAGTGAGGCAGCGTGGTAATGTTTATTTTATATTTGTTTTTTTATTCATAGTGGAGTAGAAAATTCCATTACAGTTTCTTCATATTATTATTATTATTACTATTATTATTATTATTATTATTACTATTATTATTATGTGCATCATTATACATAGAATAATTTAGATATAATGTATATGTAATGGTAATAAAAATATAAAAGTAATAATAAAATGGGAATTATTTTATTAAAATAATTTAGAATTAAATTAACTTAAAAGTGAATAATAATTGTTATTATTGTTGCTGTTATGATGATGATGATGATGATTAATTAAATTAAATAATAATAATAATAATAATAATAATTATTATTATTCTAAACAATGTTTTTACTATACTATAAGTGAAAAAAGTAATAATAAAATGTGGATTATTTTATTGAAATAAATTAAAATGAAAGTAACTTAAGTGAATAATAATGATGATAATAATAATAATTATTATTATTATTATTATTATTATCATTATAAAAATGTTTTTACTATACTATAAGTGAAAAAAATCTAAATAATAGTATGTGAAATATTTTATTGAAATAATTTACAATTAAAGTAGCAAGTGAATAATAATAATAACAATAATAACCATTATTATTATTATTATTATTATTATTATTATGAGCATCATTACAGATAATATAATTTATATATAATGTATATATAA
>JAQLOM010001734.1:0-10346 GCA_030068315.1 Chrysichthys thysi | reverse complement strand
TTTGATCAGTGTCCTTTTTCAAATCTCTCATTTAAGTTTCTTATCCTGTGCTTCTGAATGTATGTAACTCATGACATTTGGTTAAAATCCTGCTCTTTTACTCCTGTTTGGGTCATTTCCACATAGGACTAGGTAGTGACCTCGACATTTAAGAAATTTTAGGGTGTTGTCTAATTTTGATCTCCAGTGTATCAGTGTGTATATATATATATATATAATGTATATGTGTGTGTGTGTGTGTATACATTCATTCATTCATTCAGGTCCCGTGCCACATGGCACATAGGATGACGAGCAGCTCCCACGGGCCTCGGTTGACATTTCTGTAGCTAAGTGCATTCTACAGGGTGAGGTCGCCAGCCCCACACCCAACCCTCCCCTAACTCGGGACTCGGGTTCATGCACACACACACACACACACACACACACACACACACACACACACACCTAGCCAATCCACCTAATGTGCATGTCTTTGGACTGTGGGAGGAAACCTGAGTACCAGGAGGAAACCCATGCTGACATGGGGAGAACATGCAAACTCCACACAGAAAGGCACCCGTATATGTAAAACTGTACACTGGAGCTAGGTGAGCAAAGGAAGTCCCTGAAACCTTGTAAATATTTGCCTGAAAATAATGTCCACTTATGTTATTTTATTTTATTTGATAGTTCCTAATATATATAAAACAACTGCTGTTTCTCTTCGAGCGCTTTAGTATTATTCAGCCTGCTCGATCCTGCTGCATGAGTCATATGAGTAAAAATGCTAAATTGCACCCAGAACAATACTGGTGCTTTGACATTACTCTTCACTGTCACTGCAATGCTCAAAAGAAGCAACCTCCTGTCCCAGTTTAAGCTACACACACCCTGATCTCATGAGGATTTCATGCGAGATTGGTTAAGCAAGAGCACTGTGGTTGGATCGATTCTGCCCCAGACCTTAATCTTCACCATCACTGTTATGGTTATAAATATGAATGAGTTATGCAAAGTAGTACACATTAACATTCTGGCTGTTTGCTCATCTTTGCTTAATTCCCGGTTTTCCGGTGAAGCTCTCGGTTATGTCCACAAGTTTCTCTTACGCCTACTTGTGAAGATGGGAATGAATCCAGTGCCTCAGTGAAAGTGCTAATGCCTCTGACTGGTTAACCATCCCACACTGACCACAGCAATCTTACATAAGCATTGCAAAGGAAGAAAAGAGCACAGGAAGAAGAGGAGACATTTGTCTCCTGTGGATGCTAACAGTCCCTGACAGCCTGGCCTCTTTATTTCATCTGCAACTTTGCCTTAGCACACGAACCAAGAGTTTGGAACTCTAAAAAGTGGAAGGCTGTAAGTGAATATTTTCACTCATTCAGGCACAGAGGTGTGAATGAGAAAAAAACCCCAGTTCTGCTGGTGATTTGGCTTAAGTGCATTAAGCTTTTCTAGTTTTGGCTGTAAGTCTAATGATTGTTCTGAGCAGTTCGGGATTTTATTTCTTTTTTGGATCTTGCAACGAGGGCAAAAGCTGAGGCTGTAAGATTTACACATATTTCAGCAATATAAATTTCAGTATGTGCCAAAACATAATTTCAGCTGACCTGATCATTCACATTTTCTACCAATTATTTTTCTTGGCGCATTTCTTGATGTAAAAAGCAGCATCACTGTTACCGCCATGAAGTTTTCACTTTTATACAGTATGTTCATCCATTTAGATCCATGGAAGGTGTTAGGTCATGTTATCACTTATGTTATGGTAATTATAAACAGTTGGGTTTTTTTTTTTCATAACCTCTCTTTATTCTCCTCCTTTGAAGTTGTCGTGAAGCAAGACAAAAATGTAACGTGGAGCAAGGCCAGGACTCTAAGGCACGTTTGGGCCAAAGGGATGTTTTCATAATTATTGGAACAGCCAGAGGAAGTACCCTCTTTTTTGTGTGCCCGCACTTCAGGAACTAAGGACAATCTTAGTTCTTCGCATGCTGTTTTAAGGGATGTTTGTAGCTCCTGATTTGGGGTATGAACTCTCCCAGCACAATGGGAACCGTGAGTGACGTATGTGTATGATGACTGGTTGAACATATTAGCCAATGCTGCACAGGCAGCTACCATTTTTAAAAATATTTGTGTAAAATGCGTGCACCATAAACAACAGCTCTGAACATTAGTATTAAATAATGAAAAACAAAAATCAAAGACAAAGGACAAATGAACCAACAGTAAATCAAGGCTTTATTTAGCTTTTATGTGATGGAGGAAGGGCAACACGGTGGTGTGGTGGTTAGCACTGTCTCCTCACAGCAAGAAGGTCCTGGGTTCGACCCCTGGGGTCGACCTGGGTGCCTTTCTGTGTGGAGTTTGCATGTTCTCCCCGTGTCCACATGTGTTTCCTCCGGGTACTCCGGTTTCCTCCTAAGAGTCCAAAGACATGCCTAGAGGGGATTAGGCTAATTAGCTACTCTAAATTGCCCGTAGGTGTGAATGTGAGTGTGAATGGTTGTCTGTCTCTGTGTGCGGTGGATTAGCGACCTGCCCAGGGTGTAACCCCACCTCTTACCCAAAATCAGCTGGGGTTGGCTTCAGCTTCCCCCACGACCCTGAACAGGATTAAGTGGCAGAAGATGAGTGAGTGAGTGATGAAGGAAATACAGTGTGATTTTGGCACGTCTAAATAAGACGTCTTGAACATAAGATAGTACATCTTGTTTTTAGTACCCTAGCATACTAGTGGCGTCGCTATAGAAACTGTCGGCTGGTTTACGCAGCTTCATCGCTCTTACTCGTGGTCCAATTGCAAACAGGAAAAAAGCCCTTGAAGATGTGTCGTTCTCAGTTGAGCTCCCCAGTGGGTTTTTCCCAACAGTTATTCCTTAGAGCTGTTTGTCAGAGAGCAAAACTGTTCATGTTCTTTGGCGATCACAGTGACACTACGTAGCCAATCAGGGCATCCGTGAGTTCATGTATGAGGAATAGGGAGGATAGTACATTCCTGTAAGTATTGTTACACGGCCCTGTGACGCAGCATGAACTACAGTCCAAAAAAATGCAGTTGACTGACTGGTGTTAACCGTCATTCAGCGTGGTTGTGTTGTGGAAATTCACCTGTAAGAATTTTTGAGCCATCAAGCTCAAGGTAGCAAGTTAAATCACTGTTGAAAAGATTCTTAAGAACCAAATGACATCTTGACTGGATCAACGGAGCTATTGATTTGAACACACTTACAGAGAATATTTATACACAGAAGATCATGTGAGACTTGCTGACAAGCAACGTTTCTAAAAGACACCCTAATATGCTCTAAAAGGAATGGGTATTTTAATCTATGGGAAAAGAGGATGTGAAACGAAAAGAGGTGGAAAAACTGTTTTCTATCACGAAGCAAAATGTCAGGGGAAAGGTGCGCTCTCTGGAACATTGTCCTTAAAGTTCCTTGTGGTCAGCAATACATAAATAACATCAACATCAAGAACAAGGCAGAGACGTGAACTGCGAGACAGTAGATGTGAATCCAAGCATGTGAATAATACTGACTACATGTAATTAAATGTGTATACAATTTGAATAAATGTTTAATCAAAAAAAAAAAAAAGAAACAAAAAGAAAAGATATACAGTCATGATCAAAGGTTTCCATACACCTGAGCGGAATACATGCAGCTTATATTTATATATCATTTCTTGTTCAATATTCATCATTCAGTGCAATCGTATAATAATAACGTCAACCAATCACTTTCACTTCCATGTGCAATTTCAACAACTCTGTCACGTTCAGTGGTTTTGCTCTCAAGTGTATGTGAACGTTTAAGCACGACTGCGTCATTCATTTTTGTCACCACATTCTTCCCTTTTGAACATTTGCTCAATCGCTTGTATCACAGAGTACTAAAAATGTACGTTCTGATCTAAAAAATACATTGTGACTATCCAACCCTTTCTTCTTTCTTCATTTCACCTTGGTCAGGTTGTTCAAGAAAGTAAACATCCGCTTTCTTTACAGTACAGCGACTGTATTATGATAGGAGAAAGCTGGCTCATGGGTGGGGGGTGGGAAGTGAGGTAAATTTTGGGGTGAGGATTGATCAATAACATACAGTGGACCCTCGGCTCGTGAACGTGTTTCAGATGGAATAAATCGACGTATGGACTAAATTTCGGAACAGATTTTGTACCGACCGACGAACAAATCCGCGACTGACGTACACCCAGCCAACCCACACTTCATGGCACAAACATTCAGTTCTGGTCAAGCGCTCGTGGTGTGAACGCGTTCAACGCATTTTTCCGTTGTGTTTCTCTGCATTTTTGCTCTATAATCCTTCATTATGAGTCTCAAGAAAGTGGAAATGGTAGTGAGAGTAAGAAGCCTAAGCGTATAACTGTTGAAATAAATAAAGAAATAATCGCAAAACATGAGAAGCGCCACCATATCCCTCCGCCACCGTCCACCTACGCCAGCAACTACGTCTCCACTGCAAAGGGAACGTACATTAAAATCATCTGTTTATTTAATTTAGGTTTAATTTTCTATAATTATGGTGATTTTAATTTTATTCTATGTTTTATGGCCACACATAAACCCATAATACACTTTCAAAACATGTTTTGAAGCTGAAACACATTCTTTTCAACGGGAAACATTGATTCGGGTCACAAATCAATCTCGGAATGCATTAAGTTCGTCAGTCGAGGGTCCCCTGTATTAGAACACGTACTTCAAAAAAGTTGCTGTTCGAGAAACTTAACACGTTTTGACCGTTTTGACTTCAGTCCACAATGCTTTGGAATAATACGTAAAGTTATGCCAGTATGGCTAAGCGGTTCGTTGGTTACTCTTTTGCTTTCTGTGAAATCCTTCTATGAAACAACACTCTGGCCTCTCGGTCACACACTCACACATAGTAAGCCATGCCAATTTACACGGTGTTCCACATGAACAATCAGCTCATCTTACCGAAGGATTTCATATATGTTCTGAGAGCCACTGCTGGCTCATGACTCACAGCCTCATCTGTATTCATGTGAATCTAAGCTGCGGAGACACGAGAGATTCAACCGGAAATAATACGGCACCAGATCAGAAATCCTGCCATGTAGAAACAAACGGCCTGCTCTGATTGGCTAGATGAGATCAACTACCACTGACAGGATTGAAACCCAGGAAAGTATGTTTTGTCTGTGAGTTGTTCAAAAGAACTCCACTCGGTGCTAACAGTGAACGATGTAAGATATTTCTAACCTTTGGGAATTAGGATGGAATGTTAGGCAGATAATGTTCGACGTTCGGAAAATGCGGGAGGTAATAATAGTTTGCGTGATCAGCATATCGAGTTAAGGAAAAACCTCATATGGACATTTGTGCTAACATTTGTTTAGGTGAAAAATATTGTCTCCAATTGTTTCGCAACAGAAATGGTGCTTAACAGTTTTGTGAAAACATGGAAAGGAGGAAGAGTTAGCATGTGATAGCTGTGCTGTGTTGCTGAAAAATTACTGAAGCTCCATTTAGTTGTCATTTTGAGCTTTTTGAGCTTTGCCTTTTATGGCGTTTTGAGGGCGACACCGAGTGCAAATAAGCTGTGCCATGAGCATGCTTTGGAATTTATGGGTAAAACGCATTTATCAGCATGCACGCAATACAGAAAGTCAAACCTGCTTGAAAATTTGAGTTTGGTTTAACTGGTGACAACATGTACAAACAACTTGGCTAAAAGATTGATCAATAAGACACAATGAATGTGATCACAGCTTCTTAATCTTTTAAAATTAGGTTCTAATGTTGCACAAATCCTGACTTTCATCGTCCTGATAATGTGGGAAGTAATAAAAGTTTGCTCGTGCAACAGTCCCAGGTTTGTTAACTTATTCCTACAGCTATGATTTTACAATCTTGTAAGCAGTTTTTAGACAAAATGTTACATTAAAAATTCTCAGAACGCCCAGAAAACGTCTCAGAACTACCATGTTGATGAACTGAAAGACTGAAAAATTTGAAAAAATGGTCAGATTTCGAGAATTCCACCAACGCCATGCTAACGCTTCCCCTCGTTGTGAGCTACAGCAAGAACTGCAGGAGAAATACCTCCTTTTAATATGCACCATGTTTGAAATCAGGCCCTGCCTCCTTTTAAAGGCCCAATTTCTTTTTAAATGACTCACTTTCCACTTCTCTTAATCATTCATGCTGTGAAAAGATGTGAACGGGTGGCATTAGAGAGGTTAGATCAGACACGCATAATAGATCCGACGCCCTGCTGGGAGCCAGGCTGCTCTTCAAGGTTTTATGAGGTGCTCGCTGACATTTCTGCACCGCTGTCCACAGGCAGACACACGCAATTTTTTAATATATATTTAATAACGAGCTGCTGAATTGAAGCACTCTGGCTCTCCTCCTGGTGATCGATCAGATGTGGTTTTGTTTGGCGTGCTTCTTTATATGAAGCTACTGTAAGTAGGTCTAGCCACGCCAGATGTATTTGGACCTCTTGACCCTCATGAATCATCATCGTCGGTTGTGGAGGCAGAATTGACATTCATTCATAGCTGAATGTATTTAAAGGGAAGGCTGTCTTTTTCATTGCTCTGCGCGGTCAGTGGAGCTAAAGACCGAGTGATTCAGAGGAGTCATCCGGCTAGAAGGAAAACGGCGTTCAGGATAGTGACGGTACTTTCTTGTATCTATGGTGAATATAGGCAAGTTCATATACTACACAAAGCTGGACAATGCTTGAGAACATTTTTACACTACTTAAGTGATATTTTAGTGTATCTACTGAGTTAACTATTGAGTTGGCTGTTATTGACAATAAAATACAGGTAGTCCTCAAGGTACGATGGAGATGCATTCCACTACACCCATCGTAAGTCAAAAATATCCTAAGTCCAACCACTGTGTTGAACCACTTAGTCTAGCTTAGGTATCTCAGCCTAGCTTAGCCCATCTTAGCCCAGCTCAGCCTAGCTTAGCCTAGCCTACCCAGGAGTCTTTTCCTGTAGAAGACCACACACACTTAATGAAGACTTCATTTAAATCACGTCTGTCAAAAGAGAGAGTTTGCCAGAGAGGTCCACACCTGGTGGAGGCAGCCGCACTGTGTCTCTGAGCTCCTTCCAGCCGCGACACCCCGCTACACAAATATTGAGCTCCGGCTACAGACAGCCGCTGCTGAAGCTGTTCCATTACTAATCACAATAAACCCCGAGGTAATGCACTGTACAGTACACCGATACACAAGGTAACTCCGTGAGTTGCAGGAGGGAGTGAGGCGAGTGATTGGGCCGGGCATTGTACATGTACTTCTGAGTATCGGCTGTGTACTTCTGGGTGAAGGGCGTAATTGTAAATATTTTACAATTTTTTAGTATATCACAATCATCACCTTAACTTCAAAAAATCATAAGTCAGCCATCGTAACTCAGGGAGCACCTGTAATTACTCGTTACAAATCTTGAAGAGCTTTTGTTCTCTCATCCAGTCAATGCTTGTGCACTATATACAGTATATCAATACACTGAGCTAAGTTTATTATCCAATCCAACTCAGCAATGTAGAAAAAACTATCTAGAGTTGTACCAAAAACATCTTCTGTGACCTTTTTAAAGCTACACAGTGTAGTTCCTGCTATAGCTATCTATGGTCCTTTGAATTTGGGTAATCCTCTCGATTACAGTTGAAGCCAATTTCGCTAATTTGCTAACCACAAGTAGCTACAGACAACCAAAATATTGCAGATCAGTCACATCCGAATACATGTTTCTGGTTGATTTGATCATCTGTAAAGCACAGAAACTGACGTAACAATGGTGATTTCATGTTTGACGTACAGCTGCGTGAATCATTACGGTTAGAAAAAATGCACGTCAGTTTACATGTTTCCGGCAGAGTCTAAAATTGAGTAAAATGGTTTTCCAACTTGTAAGCCGTAGAAACCAGCAGGATATTTAACGTTTCATTTCTTCACACACTTTTTATCATCATTTTTCACACTAGATAGACCGTTTCTGTTGAGTTTTAACTTGTTAGTCAGCATGTTGTAAAAAGTCATGAACCGTAAAAAAAAGTGTCGTAACCCTAGTTCTCTGTCTCGATTACGGTTTACTGTACACTGCACTAGGCTTCTGCTAATGTAGAGTAAATACTGAGGTTACTTCAGGCTGAAGATGGATTCACAAAAAGCCAATCATTTTTTTCAAGCAACCTTCACAGCACACAGACACATACAGGGCCGGCTCACCTTCCAGGTTACCAAATAGAACGCCTTGTAGTGATCTTCCCAAGTTTGTATTTCCGAAAAATTTATTTACAAAGTTTTATAAGCATTCAGTGAATTTTCCCCCCGTATAGAAAGATAACCGATGCACCAAATAATCATACAGAACTTGGAAGTGGAAGTCTGGCAAGTCAGAAAGCTGGTATTGAATTGGAATCAGCAAATTTCCTGACAAATTGTATGAATCCTTCCAACATATCGGGTCCACAAAGCATCATTTAAGTCTCCCACGCATTTGGACATGCACACATTAGTGCATCCACTGTTCATTTTGTTGTTGATTGCTTCATGTGAATGTCTACAACACTCGATTTCAAGCGTACCATTATGCCGTCCGATATGACAGTGTAAACAACGCAAAGTCTTGTGACTGCGCTGGCTCTTTTGCTTGTTTTTTCTTTCCTAAGACCAGGTTTGACTAGCCTAAAGGTACATGCTAAAAACGTACTGTACATGTGTTCAAGGCCAAATCACACCAAAACACTGTAACCTGATTTAGGCAAGTTTAAGTAACACTGATTTTCTCTGTACTAACATGCGTATGTCAATAAATACCAATCAGCCATGACTTACATTCACATGACACGCATCTATTACGGTTCATTGTAAAACATTATGTACGGTATGTCGCTAATGCTAACCTTACTGCCTCAGCTAGCATGGCGCATGGTAAACGCTCTCGTTCTGAGGTTTGGTGCTCCTCGTGCGTACTTGTATCACTGCACCATCTGCTTTTCTGCCTGCTTAGTAAGTCGCTCTGGAGAAGAGCATCTGCTAAATGAGTGAATGTAAATATGGCTGGTAGCAATTTCCCATGAATAATAATGCTGAGGAATTTGCTCACAGTGACACAGACATTATAACAAGCAGAGATTAAAGTGACTGAAATGTATTAAAGGCTTTGTATTTATTTATTTTTTTACAGTGTGCACAGCACATGCACATTTATAAGCATTGTAAATACATACATATATGTATATGTGTATATTTCACAGTATGGACAGATGCAAGGAGAGATAATGCATGTGACTTTCAATCATCATCATCATAATAATAATAATAATCGGCATCATTGTCGGCATCATCATGCCGAAAGGGTTGAATGAAAACATGTTCCAGTGATAATCAGATTTTTTCTTCGGAATATTACACAATCACAATTATTTATCATAATTATTCCAATAATTGCACTTTTGGGTGAGAGCAATCATCTCTCTTTCACCGTTTACAATATGAGCCTATATTCCTTTGTGTGTAGGAGTGCAGAATATTTAGAAATCAGACTGCTTCTGAGACTTCAGACACATTAATCAATTCATAATTTGACAAATAAAAAAAAATACAGTACTGTGCAAAGGTCTTAGACACATGCGAAGAAATGCGTAAAGTAAATATGACTTCGAAAATAATGGAATGAAATCTTTCTACTTAAAACAGTGATAAACTAAACAAAGTCAATATTTTGTGTCATGACCCTTTGCTTTTTATTTCGTAAATAGTAATGCCAGGTGCCCTGTGTATGGTTTTATGAGGAAATCAGCTGTACTGTATATATATAAATAATAAAATCAGGCAGACTACTCACGTGATTGTGAGGGAGCGTTAGGATTGGTTATGGCGGATGTAAACATGTGACCTCACCGGCGCTTTCTCGGGCCAGAAGCGTGGTTTGTTGTGAGTCCATCTCCTCAGCACTCAGCTCCTCCGGTATCGTGAGTTTTGCGCCTCTTTCCTGTACGCTTTCCCAGTCGCCATTTCCACCGATTAAATCATCCGTTTCCCGGTTGTTTTCCGTTTGTAATAACAACTCGTGAGCTAGTTTGCCCACGTGAGACTGTACACGACACACTATTGAATGGGAGGCGACCAACCAGAGAGCGCTGTGTTGTGTATCCTGGGTGTTGATTGGCTCAGTGACCGTTCACCTCATCTGGTCAGTGCCCTTAGAGAATTTTATATGTTGTTAAAATGACGTATGTTTAAGAGTGTAGAAAGTGTTAAAAGCATGGGACGTGTTTATAAGAGTGTGGAAAAGGTTAATAAGAGAGTGGAAATGGTTTATAAAGCCTGAAAATATTT
>JAQLOM010001714.1:0-10347 GCA_030068315.1 Chrysichthys thysi | reverse complement strand
TTTGTAAATCATTGCATTCCATTTTTATTTACAATTTGTACTTTGTCCCAACTTTTTTGGAATCGGGGTTGTACTATCTAGCCTCGTCCAGTTGGTCACCCCGACTGATGTAAGACACTGAAGAAATGAAATCAGACGAGTTTGTGAACAGATATTTGCTCCATGTCTGCAGTTGACGTCACTGTTTCCTTCCAATACAATAAAAGCCACAAAACTCCGAATATTGTGTCATATTCTGTCTTGTACTCATTAATCTTTGGGATTGAATCATTCACAGGAGGCGTGCTTTGAATATCCTAAAAGTTTCCTTTCCATAACCCGTAACCGCACCGAGCATTTTATCCTCACACACACACAGCATGTATTGTTTATTATATTCACACAAAACCTATTACAGCAAACAAACAAAAGAAGTCATATCTCTATAACCTTAAACTCATTGTTTTGGGGTTTAATTTTAATATATATTGCACATCATCTCATTGCATGGGATGTGATAATCCAACACTATTTGATTAACATAATTCTCATTTAGATCAGATCAAAGGAGGAAAACACCCATTAATAAAAACAAAAAACAAAAAAAAAACCACCATCACCATGGCACCGACAAATACGTGTATAATCTCCAAGATAAGCCACAGACACTGTATGTACTTAAAATATATAAAAGTCTTTAAGTTAACTGGAAAATACATTCCCAGAACAATATTCCCAGAGTCCTGGGGTCACTCAGGTCCTCAGCTTGATTCTTTCCCCCTGGAGCTTCTTCGCACAATTCATTGCTAGCGTAGCCACCGTGTAGGAGGACAGGATCATAATGGTGCTGCCTACAAACTGAGTGGAAGCTCCTCGGAGCGGGACTTTAAACACCTTCTGTCGTAAGAAGCCTTCTGCTCCGGACACGGCCTGCACCTTTGCCTCCATGGCGTTGCAGACGGATCGTCCTGGAGTGTCCGAGAATCAAAAGGTTGAGATACCCGCGCCGGTGTGGTATGAATGATAGATTCAACGTAGATCCGGTGTTATATGGATGGAGTATCTCAGGAGTATCTCCAGTTAGGAAAACTTGCTAGATGGACCAGAAGGATTAATGTTCAAGTGCTCTTTCAAGAGCCTCGTCTCAATCAGGACCATCACAACGGGAACCTCCTCCGTCCTCTCTTGTTCCTTCTTACCTTTATATCCTCCTTATGCAGCTCCAATCCTGTCTCAGGTCCCCGTATCTGTCTTGCGTCAATGGGCGGCAAGCCCGCTGGTGGAGAAGCTAAACGCGGATCATTCCGACGGATGCTTCTTAGTTTAATTCTATTAGCAGAGCCTTAGTAGGGTGATCACAATACGGAATAAGGCCACAGAGTAACCACATGGCGGGCAGCATGTTAACCTTATATTACGCTTTAATCTTTGTATTGCTGACATGTTTAGATTGGTTCACAAAGAAGAAAAACAAAAGTTTAGCCCATAACTTGTGACTTTTTTTTTTGATTAAGTACCAAGGACCAGGAAAAGTTCCCCAAGGGCCAGATAACCAGCCTCACACCTCCACACGGTATAGCACGCTTTGCTGATAAGACAGACACACAGTTCCACAGTTGTTTGAGATTTGATTTGATCGCTAACAAACCTAAACACCTGAGTTTTACTTAGCATTAAAACGTGTAAAAACTAGCCATGGAGACTTAAAAAAAAAAAAAAAAGTGTTAGTTAGGGGTTGTGTTATTTAATGACAGCAGATAAAGAGAAACGTGAATAATAATTAACCTGACTAACTGAACATTATGTGCTAATCCTAATACAGATGCTCCCTGAGTTACGATGGCCTGAAGTTACGCTGACGAATGCGATACGCTAAAAATTGTAAAATATTTCGAAAATATTTAAGATTCGCGGGCAGGCATCGCTGGCAGGCCTGCGCAACAGCGTATGTCGTACGATACCTTAGGACGACACCCAGAAGTACGCGGACGACTCCCAGATGTACGCATCACTCGTCTTGCACGATGCCTCACTCTCTTCCACAACTGACGGAGTTCCCTTGTGTATCGGTGTACTGTACAGGGCATTACCATCTGTTTTTTTGTGTACTTCAAGAGCTAATTTTAATTCAAAAGCATGTCCTCTAAACGCCCCAGCATGTCTCCTACAGGACAAGACTCCTGGGTAGGCTAGGCTAAGCTAGGCTAAGCTAGGGTAAGCAGTGGTTTATGACATTCGACATATGATATTTTCCACTTACAATGGGTATAGCAGAACGCATGTCAGAGATGAAGTTGTAACTTGAAGTAACAACTTTTAAGTTGTAACTGAACCACTGCTTAGCCTAGCTTAGCCTAGCTCTTGAAGTGCACAAAAAAACAGGCGTTAACGCACTGTACAGTACACCGATACACAAGTTAACTCCATGAGTTGCGGAAGAGAGTGAGGCATCACGCAAGGCGAGTGTCGTGTACATCCGGGCGTCGTCCAAACGTATCGCACCTCAGACGCTGTTACACTGGCCTGCCCATTATGCCTGCCTGCAAGTCTTGAATATTTTCTAAATATTTTACAATTTTTAGTATATCACAATCGTCATTGTGACTTCGAAGTTAAGGGAATCGTAAGTCAGGCCATCGTAACTAGGGGAACATCTGTTCAGTGGTACCCTGCATAATGAACGCAATCCATTCCAGCAGCGCATTCATTGTGCGAAACACAATTTCCCATAAACTTCTATGGGAAATTTTGTAATCCGTTCCAGGTCGCCACGAAAAATCGAGAAAACTGAAAGTGAAACTGGAACCACACCCTGCTGATGATGCTTTGTCTTCATCTAAGATACATCTGGCCAGATTCAGGCATCTTTTTTAACGTAAAACTCGATTTTTCATGTGCAACGTTCGAAACACGTCCGTTCTGCGAGTCACACGCACGTTCGTTCTGCGGGGCGTTCATTAAGCGGGGTACCACTGTATTATAATTAGCACCTAATGTTTAGTTAGTCAGGCTAATTATTATTATTCACGTTTCTCTTTATCTGCTGTCATTAAATAACACAATCTTAAGCGGTAAAGCGAGCATCACCTTGAACACTCTCTCTTCCAGTTAACATGATATTAATTTTTTTTTTTTACGCGGGTTTTGGGAAACTGAGGTCCTGCCCGTTAGTCAACAGCGTGTCACACCATGCCTCAGACAGCACGCCATAAATAACCAAGTGACATGGCAAACAAGGTGACTAAGGTGACGTCAGGCTCGTTAAGACCTTAATCTGTCTGTTTCTGGCCTGGAACGAGACTCCTGAGCTTTAGTCCTGCTAAGTAAATTAGCCCAACTTCCTGTTTTAGGTCAAGAAGAGGAGTTTTCCTTGGGAGGAGGTCCTTCATGCTTCTTTCAGCATTTATTAAAGATGTAAAATCAGGGACAGAAAGCAATGAAAAACCCCAAAATAGCCCAACAGAACGGTCTGTACCAGCAGGGATAATGCTCGTGTCACCATTTAAGCTGTACTATCCAGTGGGAGGATTAAGCTGCCTTAACGCAGATGAATCATTTGATTACTGGAACGGCTGCTCTGTGTTGCTAAAGCATTAAACGGTACCGAGTTAAATGCACTGAAACTGATTCCATTAAGCTGCACTTGGGCGCCGAGTACAATAAACTGACCCCGACATCACAGCTACTCTGAGCTCCGTCCACAGGAATGTGGTTTTGATACGAAGATGAAATGCTGTTATAGTGCAGGAAATGATCATTGTGATATTAGCAACTTGCCAGCGATTGTTTAAATTTCACGAGTGACACATCAGTGTTTTTTTTTATTTTTTATAATTTTGTTTCTGTTCTCACTTACTTCATAGCAGCTATAAACATTCACCCCTTCGCTCATCCTCTTTTTCGTTTCTTTTTCAAAGTTAATAACTTCAATAACTAGACAGCTTGTCATGTTCAAAGATTTAAGCTTGTTTTATCACCTCAATGATTTTTGACTCCCTGTAACTGTTAGCTACGTTAGCCTTGTAGCCTCATAACCAATCATTTCATGGCTGATCAAACATGATTGTTCATCAAACTATTCCCTATGGGTGATAGTACTGGTTGCAGGTGTAAATGACAGCATGTATGTGTGCGTGTGTGTGTGTGTGTGTGTGTGTGGGGTGGGGGTGGCGCATGCTTTTGTATCTTGGACCCCACCCGGATATAAATATCTGTCTCAACCTTGTTGAGACATTTAGCAGGTCTTTAGCTTAGATGCTTAATCTTCTTCAGGGTTGCACGGGGGGGTGGGGGGGTGGATCCAATCCCAGCTGACTTCAGGCGAGAGGTGGGGTTGCACCCTGGGCAGGTCGCCAATCCATCGCAGGGCGACACACAGAGACAGATAACCATTCACACTCACCTTCACACCTACAGCCAATTTAGAGTAGCTAATTAGCCTAATCCCCTCTGTGCATGTCTTTGGACTGTGGGAGGAAACTGGAGTACCCGGAGGAAACCCCCACGGACACGGGGAGAACATGCAAACTCCACACAAAAGGGCACCCAGGTCGACACCGGGGATCGAACCCAGGACCTTCTTGTGTGAGGCGACAGTGCTAACCACTACATCACCATGCTGCTGAAAATCAAAGCTTTTTCTTTTAAAAAAAAACAAAGCAAACAAACACCCCCCCCAGCTTTCATTTTACAAATAAATAAGACAAAGGGTTTAATTTTGGTGATGGAGTTCAGGGTTAGGGTTAGATTTAGCTTCAGAATAGTCCTAATTAGCTGGATTAATAATTATGTCATTATAAAAGGTCCTCAAATGGATAATAAGGTGTGCATGTGTGCACAAATATATGAAGGTGTATAAAGAATGGCTAGGAAATGAGTCTGCCTTTACTCCAGTGGGAGTAAAAAAAACAGCACACTGCTGACAGATTATAAATGACTGCATCCTGCCATAGTGATGTCATCACCTGGAGACAGTCACCCTTGGGGACGTCTTTAGTGCCCCTGTGGCAATGTTTAATAGTCCGAATTTTAGACGTGACACCATTTCCTGGCAGTAGGACGGAAACTATTAGGAGCTAAAAGGATATGTCTGATCCCCAGTGTCTCTAACCAGATGGGTGGAGACAAGAGTTGTCATTCTCCAAATTCACATAAACATTCACTACACACACACACACGTCCACAGTCCACCACAATGCCCATTTTAGATGATGCTTCTTACCCGTGAGAACTTGCTTTGATAAAAAGTGACTCACTGTGTTCTTCTCGTACTGCCGTAGTCCCCGAAGAGCACTGAAAGACCACAAGCGTCCACGGACATCCATTATCGAGCTGGCTCCACTTTAAATCAGTTCTGACCCATCTTGATTAGTCCCCTAAAAACACATCTCAGTTCCAGGCTCATGTTCCGTTTGATATATTTCATTTGACCACAACCGTCATGTTTTCATAAGAGATGGACACCTCTACCAAGCTTCCATGTGCTCGATGTGTTATCCCAAGAAACGCTTCCCATAACAATGCTAATACAACTTGATTCTAATGAAAGTTAGTGCAAATTACTTACTGTGAGACTGCTATTTCCGTTTTCATCGTTTGGAACATTGTTTTGCAATGCTAGCATTACATTGTACAATGCAAAACAATGTAATGCTAATGAAAATGCTAAAGTCAGGTGCACTATCTGTCCTTTACTACAATCTACTGTGGGAAAAGAATCCTTCACTTGAGCCAACACAGCTAGCGGTCAGAGAGTCACTTAGCATGATCCCTTCTACCTAATCAGGAACGTGCTAACTCTTGAACTCGCTCCAACAAGTTACATTTGACGATGCTAATCACACTAATCAAAAATGCTTTCATATTTGTCGTCATTCACTACTAGCTGCTGGATCAGAAGACCAAAACATCTTCCCTAATATCTGTCAGTGATTACAAGCTAAAGTGTAAAAGGAACACAAAACACAGCTAGCAATTATTGAGAGCCAGTCAGCATGGTCCCGTCTACCTAATTAGGAAACTGTGAACTTTATCCCAACCATTGTAAACCATTCATTTATTTAGTTTTTAACTTGGTGATGCTAACATAGCTAAAAATATACTCAGGAAAATGCTAATTTCATATCCTAATCACTGTAAAGGATTTATTTTACTTGCCAGTGCTAACATGCCTGACAAACACTGTCAGAAAAATGCTAACTCTCACCTACTTGCAATTATTCATTACAAACTTGCATTCTAAAAGAGTTTTTTTTTTACTTAGCACAGCTAACAAACATGATCTAGAATGCTCTTAACCCACTGTAATTATTTGTATTAGCTTATTACTCAGTGATATCCTAAGCCAATGTACTGTTTCTATTTTCCTAATTGGGAAAATGCTAACGTCAGACGCACTATCTGTCCTTTACTACGATCTACCGTGGGAAAAGAATCCTTCACTTGAGCTAACACAGCTAGCGGTCAGAGAGTCACTTAGCATGGTCCCTTCTACCTAATCAGGAACATGCTAACTCGCTCCTACAAGTTACATTTAACAATGCCAATCGTCACGCTAATCAAAAATGCTTTCATATTTGTCGCCATTCACTACTAGCTGCTGGACCAGAGGAATGACTTTCTTGCCAGACAACGATCATTAAAAGCTAACGGGGTGCCAGTCAGCATGAGCTCATCTTCTTAGTCAGGAAAAATGCTGACTCACTTCTACCTGTCGTCATTCATTACAAAAAAACATTTCGAAAGAAGTGCTTGACGTAGTAACATGGCTAACGAGCAAAGTAAAAAAAATAAAAAATTCCTAACTTCTCTAAGCTAACTTCTATTATTAGCCACAGGACTGTTATTTGTATAGTGTCTGCCCCGTGTGTGTGTGTGTGTGTGTGTATACATATAGGACAAGTCAAATTATGACAAATAACAAATGATTGTTGTTCCTTGCTTAATGTCATGTCTCCATTTTTGTTTTGCTCTTATGCCTGCCTTCTTGTCTTCACATCTTATCACACTGCGCCTTGTTTTTGTCTCGTGGGTGCATCCTTCTTTCTCTCTCTCTCTCTCTTTCTCCGAATGTGTGTGCATGTGTGTGTGTCTGTGTGTGTGTTAGCTGATTACAATCTGCTTGTGTAGGTGTTTGGGATGTCACATTAATAATAACGCCTCCGAGAAGGTGATGGTGAAAGGTAAAACGTGCGATCTGACGTGTTTCTGAACAGTTTAAAAAGAGAAGTCTTCAGATAAATATAGTCTAAAAGGGTCTGCACGAGAGAGAGAGAGAGAGAGAGAGAGAGAGAGAGAGAGAGAGCATTGATTATTGTGTCATTATTGTTAGGAGAAGGTCATTATGCTGCTCTGGTGGGCAGCCTGGGCAAGAAAATCAATATTACACTAAGAATAATACGACTAACTTATATATTCTCTCTCTCACTCTTTCTCTCTCTCTCTGTGTGTTTTCGTCCACATCGCCACAGTAATGATTAGGTATTTTGAAATGTCCATTTTTACAGAAAGACTTAATGTATCTGACAATTCATCCAGTTTCACAAGATGACAAGGGACAACAAAGGGTACCTTTATTCTAAAGGGGGGGGGGGGCAAGTGTTTGGGATGACCTTTCTATTAGTGATTCAAAAAGACTCCTCCCACAGCTCTAAACTGCTTCATTATTGGCTAATTGCGAGGTCATCCCAAAAACCTGCACCCACACCGGCCCTTCTAGGCTTGGCTTGCCCACCCCTGCTCTAAAGCATGTAAAAAAAACCCAAGCACGAAACAAACTCCTAGCTGATTTAATCAAGGAAAAAGTGAAAGGCACCGAGTTGGCTCTGGACACATCGGAGCATATTGAAGGTGGGTGGTAGTGGTGCATTTCAGCATGGTTTTAGGCCTTTAATCCTTGAAGCACATGGGTACTCATTTCCAGTCCTGAGGGCCCCACTGTTCTGCGCAATTTAAAGATTCTCCTCCTGCCAACACACCTACTCCAACACATGGAGCGCTTGATAATGAGATGATCTGTTGGATCCTGGCGGTTGGCGGAAAAAAAAAAAAAAACTCCCCTGGATTGGATCTGGGAAGTATTATTTTTTTTGGGTAGAAACACGCCGGTGTAGCTGCAGTGAGGTAGCTCTTCAGTGGCAAAGCTGGCAAACGCTCCCTCCTACTGTTAATGCAATATCTTACTAATAGTCTAACGCACCTGCTCCTGCGCAGTTTTCAGAAGACCTCTGTTAGCTGGATCAGGTGTGCTAACGTGTGGTGAGAAACGAGAAGGAGAAAACGAGGAAGGTGTGATTTCACGGAACATCAATTTTAGGTTTTCAGGCTTTCTCAGGGCATGGTGAGATCCAGGATTGAGTTCAGGAAGTTATCTAGAATTATTCAGTCCTTGAAGAAACAACAACAACAACAAAAAACCCTGTTAGGCAGGGTTGCCAGGTATTAGCCAAATGCAGTAGAATCGTGCATAATCTGTGGCCGTAGAAATTATACTGTATGTACGTACACAATTAGATTTTGACCCGTCCAGTGTGATCTAAAGCATGATTTTTAATAATTAACTCCTTTGGCATATCTGATCTTCATAATATAAATCAAATTTAGCAACACAAGTCTAGAGATCACATTTTTTCCTATTTAAAACACAGGCCTTACTTTCATCTTCTTTTTAATTTATCAGTACAGGCAGTTCTCAGGTTACGATGGAGATGCGTTCCAAAGTCCCCATTGTAAGTAAAAACACATGGTAACGCACTGTATAGTACACTGATACGCAAGTTAACTCTGGGATTTGCGGGAGAGAGTGAGGCATCATGCAAGGTGAGTGACATGTACATCCACGTACGTACATCCGAACGTATCGTACCTCAGACACTGTGACGCTGGCCTGCCAGCGATGCCTGCCTGTGAATCTTAAATATTTTCTAAACACTTTGCAATTTCGTTGAGCATATATATAGTTACATTTAGGGGTGGCATTGGTGGCACTGTCGCCTCATGGCAAAAGGTCCTGGGTTCAAAACCCAGGGTCAACCTGGGCGCCTTTCTGTGTGGAGTTTGCATGTTCTCCCCGTGTCCGCGTGGGTTTCCTCTGGGTACTCCGGTTTCCTCCCACAGTTCAAAGACATGCACAGAGGGGATTAGGCTAATTAGCTACTCTAAATTGGCCATAGGTGTGAATGTGAGTGTAAATGGTTGTCTGTCTCTGTGTGGTGCCCTGCGGTGGATTGGTGACCTGCCCAGGGTGTGACCCTGCTTCACACCCAAAGTCAGCTGGGATTGGCTCCAGCTTTCCCCTCACGACGCTGAACAGGATTAAGTGGCAGATGATGAGTGAGATAAGTGAGTAGTTACATTTAATTGATATTGTTAAGGAACCTCGCTCAAACAATACAAGTTTGACCCTTTTTCTACTCGTCTTCTCTCTTTATAACACAGAAAGAAAAAAACCCACAGGTTGTCATGTTAGACTTTCCTATGGGAGACAACGTACTGACTGTTACAAAGCGCTGATACTGGGGACTCCTTCCCTAAATTGCCCATAAACATCTCCGAACAAAATAAAAACTTCATTACAAGCATGTTTTTTCTTTGTTTGTTTTTTAAAAAAAAGACTTGATTGTGTAGAACAGTGTTTCTCAACCGGGATGCCGCAGCACCCTGGGGTGCCGACTGACATCCTCAGGGGTGCCGCAGAAACGTGGCTGTGTCATGTTAGTGTGGGACTGAGGGACGAGACGGGAGTTAAATAACTTAAAGTTTATTCACGGAGAGGCACGATATTTTAACACCCCGTCCCCTAGAACAACTGGGACGGCTTTCAGGAGGATTTACTGAGAAAACAACCAATCAGAACGCTTCTTCAAAGAAGCGGCGGCAGAAGAAACTTTTGAACCAATGAGGTTTGAGAGTGGGCATGTCTCGGTCAGGATTGAAAACAATCAGTGAATTGTGGGAAATGTAGGTTTATCCGATAGTCATCCTTATAGGTCAGCGAAGAGTTGAACTCCAAGTCCCAGGATGCGACAATAACCGAGGACGAACCGAATGCGCCCTTTACGTGTGGGAGGTAATAAATTCACAAGCAACACTCGTCTCCGTAGCAGAAGCGAAAAGTTGTTTACGGTCAGATATGTACTCGGTTCTGTCAAGAAAGCTAGCTGGATGTAAACAGAGCAGAAGGAGTTAACATTGACAGTCTCAAGTAGCGTAATAACTAAAACCATAGTTATAAATAACACGAACTGTAACATTTTCCCACTAACTCTTTATTTTTATTTATCTTATTTATCTAATTTTACTCAGGAGACAATTTTGTGCAAGCTTATTAGTTATTTGTTAGTTCAGTGAAAAAGTATAGCGTTACATACA
>JAQLOM010001639.1:0-10351 GCA_030068315.1 Chrysichthys thysi | reverse complement strand
TACAGGACAGATAAAGCTCCAAAACGGCACAAAGAACACAAAACGAAGCGAGAAACGCTGCGGTGATGCTTACTCAGTGAGCTCGACACGTGATCTGTAGGTTGGCTCGAGGCGAACTGGGACACGGGAACACGTAATGGGGGCGGGCCGCACGAAACGTGATGAAATCGGCAATGTCGTATCCCAAAAAATTGTCGTATACCGACATCAACCTCATATCTCGGAGATGCCGTAACCTGGGTCAGTTGTGATTCAAGGTACTACTGTATAGTTAAAACAAAAAGGGAGGCTCCATAGGAGGGGGAAAATATCACATTTTCTCTACAGATACCAGAAAAAATTTGGTTACAATGAGGGGGAAAAAAAAGAAAAGGATTTCTTTTCCCTTTTAAACAGTGAAACAGGTGAGGTTTCACACGTTGCTGTGACGTAAGTTTGACAAATACAGTGTTCAAAGACAAACGAGAGCCGTTCTTAATACGCGTGCACTTTAGTGTACTAATGAATTCCAACCGTGTCCCGTCTATTTATTTCATCAGCAAATGCCTTTTTTTCTCTCTTTTTTGTCTCTTTTAAGAGCTATTAAGGATGGTAATGCACTTACTTCAGTGAGCAAATGAGTATAAATTAAACAGTGTCATTAATTTGTGCATATACTCCCCCCAGTGTGAATTAATGTTTTTTTTGTATATCTAGATCATTTGAGCATGGCTACAGACTTTAATCCGACACAAGGATTGTAATGCGTATGAAGACCCGCAGGAAGTGTGATGTAATCTCGAGCATGTTAAAGACGCCTCATTCTGATACACGGCAAGATCTTTTGTGGTCAGAGGGTCTTCCAAAACCGGTCATGCTTATGTGTGTATGGTGGAGACTACCAATATCTACCTTGTTCTTCCCAAAACTGGACTAAGTTTGCAAACATTTTGGCCAGTGATAGGTTCAGGACTTTATATCCTATGTTCTAATTCACAAAGCCACGTTGCGTTTTGTAAAACGCATTTAAACACTTGTTAATATCTTTTTAATAGAACTAAAATGGTCAGATCCGCAAAGCAGCACAAATGTGCGCTGATGCTTACTGTGTGTGGTAAACATCCCTGCCTGAAGGTTATTAATGTTGATCATGTTTATCCTGACATAAGTAATTAACTCCTCTGACGAGGTACTACTTCAGCAGTCAGCGGTGCAGGCCGGGCCTCTGGCCTCTCCGTCACGTACAGCCGAGATCAAACATGCTTGCCATCGTTCAGAGAGTAACATCACGTAGATTTATTAAAAAAAAGAAAAGAAAGCCATGCAGACAGCTCTTCAGCTCTGGACGTTCAGCTGAAAGAGCTGGCTGAGAGTCGTGCGTGAGGAATGTGTGAAGGAGAGTGAGGGAGGATTCCCCATGCTAGAGTTAAATGGATTGTCTCCTGACACCACAGATCATTAGCAGAAAAGCCAAATGTGAACAGTTTTGCCCGGCTACAGGAGAAGCTCCTCATGACTCTGGGATTCCTATGGTTACACGTCTCTAAAAACCTCCAGAATGTGTGGTAGTAAAGCTAAAGTGACACGGTCCAGGCCACATGGTAGTCCCCCAAGCCAGCAGAACACCTTCTAGTCTTATTCTGTTCCTTTATCTGATTAAACGTAGTGCGGTGTTATCGATGAGCCTTGAACCTTGAAGATGTTTTCTTGCTGATGGCTACTCAAAATAGACGTTGTGCAACGCGAATCTATGTTTTATCACCAATTAGACAGATTTTAAAAGAGACACTTCTCACCTAGCTGGGACAGAAATGTTCTTTAGAGGGATTTCACACTTCACCCAGGAGCTCACTTGGCGTTACTAGGTGAGGGGCCGTTATGATGAAATATCCCCCGTTATAACTCTATGAATCTGAGAGTTCAGAAAAATCAGGGATTTTGATTGCACATTGCTCACTGCTTTTTGAAAACTGTAGGTATTGCAAAGAGCTAGAGAACCAGTTAACTGGCCCTCATGTACGGTCATATTTTATACACATTAGTGCTATCAAAATATATTTTAGTTTTGTTTTTTGTTTTTTTTTAATCAGTAAAGTGAGGCATGTTAAAGGTGCCGTCAGCAATTCTAATCCAATACACTTTTTTCCCCTCAAGTATAGTGATTATCTCCTTACAGTTCGCTAGCTGTCGTGTGTGTGTGTGTGTGTGGGGGGGGGGGGTGGTAAAAAGTTATTTGTACACAACCCTGACTCTGTAAACAGGGAAAGTGGCTCAGACTGACGTTCCCGTTGATCAGCAACAAGGGGTGTATTTCAGCCAATCGCAGGACAGGGAGCAGGGGAGGCAGGAGATAGCGGTGCACTTGAGTGTCGTTGCCTTGGCGATGAATTTAAGGCATTACTTTGGCTGTTAAGTACAAATATCACCAATCTTTCTCCAGAAAACTTGGGCCTAGTTTATATTTCTAAACGAGTGTATTTGAGGGCAGTCGCGAGACGGAGTCTGCACTAACCAATGTTAACTTATCCACTAGGGGGTGAAGTCTGAAAGTCTCTGACTTTATGGCAGAATAAAGGGAGAAGAAGATGATCCAAACTGTATTACTGTAGATACACACCATGGTACATGAGTATGTCAGAGCACTACACTTGTTCATAATACCCAGAAGTAAAACTGACAGTTAAATTTGTGAGTTCTGTAGCTAGTTTTGCTGTTAACACAGGGCTGCCCAGGAGCTTTGATTAAACAGTGTTGGCTAAAATTGAGCGCATGTAAAACGATATGTTCTGTGAGTTGTCCTTTACCTGCACCTGACTCCTTTTTTTTTTTTTTTGCTCTGGCACTACAGTATGTAATGGGTATCGTACAGAAATCTAAACATTTTGAGCAATTTTGCGTATTTTTGTGCGTCTCTCCGTAGATATCTGCTGGAGCAGGACTTTCCAGGCATGCGGATCGGTCCAGAGCCCACCACAGACTCGTTTATTGCCGTGATGCACGGGGACGTCGAGGGCCTGATACCAGGAAATGCTCTGGTTGTGGATCCGAAGAAGCCTTTTCGCAAGCTCAATGCTTTTGGCAATGCCTTCCTCAACAGGTGCATATGAATAACAGACCTACATAATAACAATGCATGGTATGTTTTTTTTTTTTTTTTTTGGTTGTTTTTTACATTTATGTATTATAATTATTCATTTCACAATAAGTATGCAGATTAATTTAGATATTAAAACTATCCAGTACAGTATCTGGTACTGGATGGACATTAAGTGGATGACGCCTTTGTCTGTCTCATGACGTTTTCCTCAAAATATTATTATATTAAATTCATGGACAAATTCTTGAAGTAACTTTTTAAAATGAAAAACGGGATTGTACGGCGGTGTGGTGGTTAGCCCTGTCACCTCACAGCAAGAAGGTCCTGGCTTTGACCTCTAAGATCAACCTGCGTGCCTTTCTGTGTGGAGTTTGCATGTTCTCCCCATGTCTGTGTGGGTTTCCTCCGGGTACTCCGGTTTCCTCCCACAGCCCAAAGACATACACAGAGGGGATTAGGCTGATTGTTGACTCTAAACCAGCGTTTCTCAACCGGGGTGCCGTCTGACGTCCTCAGGGGTGCCGCAGAAACACCCCCCCCCCCCCCGGCCCGATCGCACGAAAAATTTCCGTTAGCATCAACCCCCCCATTATTTTTGGTAATTATGTTTTCTTCCTTTAATTTATTCCAAAATATCATGGGAAAATTGAATCGTGAACCCAATATCTTGATTTGAAGTTAGTTGATAGTTGGGTTTAGCTAGTACTGTAGAATAATTGGCTCATGAGAATAAAACTTGCTAAGGAGAAGACTATTGTGTGTGTGTGTGTGTGTGTGGTGGTTGTGTAATTTTTGGTTTGTTTTTAAATCACATAGCCATGTATGATTCAAGATTTGCCGTGGCTTGATTTGCGTTTAAAGGTTTTACACCTCACGTCATCTGTTAAATGTATTGTTCCGAGAGCATTGTATCAAACGACAGTGTGCCATGTAGCTTCACCCCTGTGACTTGTAAATCCTTATACTGGATTGCAGTGTTGAATAACTAATTCTAGTTTCAGTGTTTATATGACTCTTTTGGAAAAGTCATGTAGCTCCGTTTACAGTTACATTTATTCTTTTGACAAATGACTATCCAAAGTGACTAACAAGTGAGCTAAAGTTACGGTTCATGCTGTAGACCTTCATTTCTTCAGGTCTGGAAGATCTCATCCAGTAGGTAGACACCTGACTCTCGACCCAGTCAGTTAGAGTCAGCTGTTATAATGCTATCCAAGCTCTATATACATTCCTCTTCTGGTTGAGGTTTCATGCTTTATGGGCGTCTTGGGCATTTGCACAGTCTGCTGCTTTAAAGAGGAACTCGTTCATTCACTACTCAAGGGGGGGGGGGGGTTGGAGGGGTAGTGAGATCATCTTATGTGGAGACTGCCTCGGTGTGCATTCGGGAGCTCTGGGGATGATGCTGGTCTGCTGCTAGCACGGGCAGATCGTCTGCGGTGGCCATGACTTGGATTGTTGTTGGTCGTCTTGCTGTTCTACAACTAAACTGACCACATAACACATGGATGTAGATGTGGGTTGTTATAACGGCACTTTCTGTCACCCAAATGAGGATGGGTTCCCTTTGGAGTCTGGTTCCTCTCAAGGTTTCTTCCTCTTGTCGTCTCAGGGAGTTTTTCCTTGCCACCGTCGCCACAGGCTGCTCATTAGGGATAGTTATATATATATATATATATATATGCGCACTTATGGATATGTTTAAGTCTTCAGGTAAGTCTTTAATTGGACATTATGTATTGTAAAGCTGCTATGTGACAATGTTCTGTTGTTAAAAGCGCAATAGAACTAGAATTGAATTGAGAGTGTTTAGAGCAGTGTATTATCTCACAGTGCTGGTAAAGATGGGCCTCTTTTCACGGGACAGAACGAAGCTCCGTGTTGTGAAGAGCTCTGGTGGGTTACAGAACAGCCCTTAAGATGTGTTAGACCACAGATTATTTTTGCAGGTGCTTTCGCGCAGCAAGTCATGCGCGGAGTGTTTCACGGGGTTGTGAATCTGGCATGAGATTTTTGGTTTGTTGTGCCAAAAAAAAACAAAACAAAAACAAAAAAAAAACATCCGGGAGCACATGTTGATAGCACTGCTGGCTCATAGCGTGCTGTCAAAAACATGATGGAGTTAAAGTTTTGTATTTCTGAATTGAAAGCACAGGTCAAAACAATTTCCAGGGCGAAATCCGATCATGAATTCTATGTAAATGGTGCATGCAAATTCACCCCAAGCTGCTGTGTTTACAATATGAAATCGATGCTGTCACATGGCTTTTCCGATATATTTATAGACACGTGCACTGTTTCTCAATCTGAAAATAGCGCCAGTCCTGCTGTGGGGATGTATGCTTGTTGAGTTATATGACGACACACAGAAGCGAAAGGATTTGCTGGATTGTCCTCAGATGTTATTGGAGAGTAAAGCATGCTACTCATGGTTTATTCTTCAACCATTATATATGCGTTTAACAAAATGGTTACGTTACATGTACGGAGTATGAGCGAAAGCTGATTTTCTAGATAATGTTGAAATAAGCATCATGAATAAAATATTATAATATAATATAATGTACGTAGAAAATGACACGACATGGCGGGTGGTACGAAGGGGCACACCACCAGCAGGTTCAAGATAAAATCTCTGAGCTTTTCATGACATTAGAGTAGTGGGTTTGTTAAACAACTTCTCTTCTCTGGAAACACAACCAGACTTGCAAGTCACATGGTGGCACAGTATGGTAACACGGGTCTTTTCAAGATGTGCATCTAGTGTTGGGGACTGCAGTGGAGTTGTAGGGAATACCATGGGCTTGTAGGAGTATGCGGCAGGGCTCTTGGGGAACACGGCGGAGCTGATGGAGAATATGGAATAGCTGTTGGGCCGTTGAGAGATACAGCAACGTTATGGTTTGAATAATCTGAGGGCAATTTTTAAATGCAAAAACTAAATCAGGCTTGCCCTGAGAGGTTACAGAAAACTAGCTATTCTCCAAACTCTCTGCCATTTCAAGGTTCTTTCGTCTCTCATCTGCCACCTTGTCAGGAGAAAGTGAACGATGGACAAAGTGGCTATTACTTATAACGCGTCGTCTTATTGTGGTTCTGTGTTTGTGTAGGTTTGTGTGTGCCCAGCTGCCTAACCCTGTTCTGGAAAGCATCAGTGTGATCGACACTCCAGGAATCCTGTCTGGAGAAAAGCAAAGAATTAGCAGAGGTAACACACTCGCTCATGTAAAACGAGCACTCCAGGATCGTCATCAGCTTCTGCTCACATAGTTATGTTTTCAGTGAACCGGTGTCCATGTAATGCGTTTGTTAGAAGTTGGGCATCTTAAGTTTTCGAGTGATCACCGGTTTGAATCCTGGTGATGTTACAACCATGTGTGGCCACGAGCGTAGGGAGCAAATCTGCAAGCACACGTTTCTCTCTTCATTCAGTTATAGCAACATGGGGCATCTGTGAGTTCATGTACTGTACGTGGAAGAGAGTAGATGGAGCTTTCCTTCAAGCATGTAACCTCTCTGTCTCTGTGTGTGTTCTGAGGTTTTTTTTTTTTTTGTTTTTTTGTTTTTTGTTCGCCACAAAATATTTCAATCTTGCTTGTCCAAAAAGGCTAAGTGAACCAGATTGTGTTAGCATACACGCACAAACTGCTGGTTGTTTTTATTATTACAGTGACCCCCTGCCTATCACGGGGGTTACATTCCGGTGCCCCCCCTCCGCGAAAGGTGAAATCCACGTAGTAGTGCCGTCACATTTATTTTATTATTTATATATATATATTAAGGCTTTATAAACCATTCCCACTCTCTTATTAACCTTTTCCACACTCTTATAAACACGTCCTATGCTCTTAAACACTTTCTACACTCTTAAACATACGTCATTTTAACAACATATAAAATTCTACATGTGTGCTTACTGCCGGTGAGGTCACTTCCTGTTTACAGCCCGTTTACTAGCTGAAGCGGAAGTGGCGTACTCTGCCACCGTGTATTCATCCACTGATGAAATACAGTGCATACTGTTTTATTTCCATTTAAATGTTCGTTTAATGTTTGAATTGACATTTAAAAAAAATATATATATAATATATATATTATATCCCAGAGTCCCGCAAAATCCAAAAAATTCCGCAAATCAAAATTTGAAAATCCACGATGCACTGAGCCCGCGATGGGTGAACCGTGATATCGCGGGGGTTCACTATATATCTAATTCTTTTTTTTTTCCAAAATATTTTTATTGGTTTTCATTTCAAGTTGGGATGATGATGATGATGATGATGCACAGAATATTTTACAAATGGCAACATGAAGTCAGGATTAGACTTACATGACCCAAGGAAACAGAATCTACTGAAAGTCAGTATTTAAATACTGGGTCAAATTTTGAACTTAAGTGGACGTACAGACACAATACAGATTACAATTAAATACTCACCATAAAACGAACGAACGAGCAAACAAAAACCTGTATATCTAATTCTTGACAACAGAAAAATTCAATGAGTTCAATTATCTCATACCGCTTGGTCTTTATCTGTGCAAGCGAGAAATAAAATAAAGTCAGATAGTTAAGCGGTGCTGCTGTGTGGGTTCAGATTAAGGAATGAGGATTTGATAGTAAAAGCAGACTCTTTTTACTGCTTCAGTATATGCAAATCATTTCAGCTGTGCCTGAAAAGCTGCTACACCGTAACAGGAAATTAAGATGTTGTTATTCAGCTATCCATATATAAGCTACTGTAAAGCTCCCTACTATAAGGAATGTTTGTGGGTCTCTGAGCATGTGATTGAACCCTTCACACCCAGAAGAACTGAACACATTAGGCTTTTTTTATTCATTTATTTTTGTGCTCCGTTTGCCATTCTTACTCATCCTTTCTACTCGTGCCCGGAGTCGAGACCTTCTCATTCACAGCTGAGTGTGAGGGTTGTATTTAGCAGCACCTAATGAAACTCTGCTGTTCCGTTCATGCCACGGCCGAGTGCGAAATGTCTCCACATGAGAAGCAAAGGCAAGACTAGGTCCCTTCACTGTCATGATTTAAAAAGAAAAAAGAAACGTGACTACAAGTGGTATTCATTGTACTTCAGTAACCGTATTATCCTGATTCGTTCTTCGTATAGGTGCTTCAAATGACTTCGTTAAGCTAGGTAACCTCAACGACATGGGACGAACAGACCAGCCACGCTGACACAAGTTCCTCTTTCTCTCCTTTTTATGGTCGTATTATGGTCATGCTCCCAGGTGCTCATTGAACACAATGCTTCCTTTTGTGTCTTATGCCAATTTGACTCCTGAGTGGTTTGTTTATCTCTCTCCCACTGTCAACAGAGGCAACGGAAGATGTGTGTGGTTATAGCTGCTTACGTAAATGTCCATACGGAGGTATTGTAGATGGCGGCAAATACTCACTCACTCATAAGCGAGTGTTTTAACAGCCTCCGCTTGTTACTGCACAAAAACCAAGGCACTGCTGTGTCATTTCTGACGGGCAACGACGTTACAATGCCTGAAATTAACCCATAAATCTCTCTCTGCCTCAATGCCAAGCTTCTGTCCCAGTTTCCCTTCTGAATTTGTCCTGTCTTGTCATGTGGCTTTGCTCACTTTTAGTTATAGTTATATGATAAATCAGCATTGTGTACCGCGACAATTAGCACAAGTCATTTTTCTTCTTTAACAGCTGTTGTACGGTGAAGAGACTTACGTAGTGGGTAAGTATTGATCAATGTCTGTATATATGAGTGGACAGCAGGGCATGAATTTTTATTCAGTTTAATTAATTTCAGTTTTATTCACTGTATAAAAAAAAATATATAAAAAATCTTACAGTAAAGTACTGGCAGCAATTTCAACACGATACGATTTATTTACAGTACTGTTACTGTTCAATGCAAGTCAGTGTGCCCCCACTTTCCCGACATTACAAATCAAATCACTTTTATGTGATAAAACTATGATGATTTTTAATTATCCAGTAGTTTTCCACAACAACAGAGGTAATTGGGAATAGAAAACGTCATAAAACACGATTGTTTTTAAAGAAAATGGCCTTTTATAAACACCTAACCTGAAACGTCGGCTGTAGCTATTAGCACTGGAGCATCATTCGCCATATTATTTGGCATGAAATGACACACAAAACCAAAACAATTACAAAAACCTTTTCCAGAGCGCAGGGTATGTGAAGGATGTATGGTAACTTTTGTTGAATAACATCAAATGTCAGGTACTGCTTGATGAGTCGAGTATAGGGTGAATAGTGAGCAAAAAACTCTGAAAAAGTTTGGCTTACCATATCGGTACTCAAATGAGCAGATGCTCCAAAGTCCATTTATTCTCCTCTCAAGCACAAATGTTAGTTTATTCAGGTGAAAAATGACTTCTCTGTCTTCTCATGCAGAGCTGTCCATTTATCCTGTACCACGGGCAAGGTCTGTAAAAGCAAACCGAAGTTCACGAAAGATTAAAAAAATTACATGTACATTCACACGCCACTGGCTTATCAGATTAAAATGCTAATTATTTCTGGGGTTTGTTTATTAAATTCGCACTGACAAATCAAGTTTGACTGGCGTACAGGCACAAACCTCTGTTCCTGTCATCACATTAAACCCTGAATGTGTTGGGAAAGAAGTTTGGATTTGTTAGAACTTGAAATGAGCATGCAAAAAAAAAAAAAAAAAAAAACGAGTCTGTACAGTATGGTACTGTATTAATGATGATTAAAAAAGAAACCATTTAATACATGAAATCATACTTGTTGGGTTTTTCACAGCACTAGTGGAGATAGAAAACATTATACTTTGAGTTTTAAAGCTTTTTTCAACAAGCCAAAAAAATACAATTTATCAGATAATTCAGCCTGAAACAACAACAACAACAAAAAATGCCCAAAAATGATCAAAACTGATAGGAGAAGAGAAATCTCTGCCACCTTCTGTAGCCCTCACTATTCAAGGTACCAACAAATAACCTGTACCTTTTAATCAAAGCAGACAGGGAGTTCATCCTAAAGGACCAGGAGTTCGCTTAGGTCCTTCGACGTCAGACTTTTCAGTGCTTTATAGATCAATAACAGTACAGTGGAACCTTGGAGTGCGAGTAATTTGGTCTGCGAGTGTTTTGTAACGACGAGCAAGAAGTTTTAATAAATTTTGGCTTGATGAACGAGTGATGTCTTGCAGTATGAGAAGTATGCATACGCTTCGTCTGCCGAGCCTCACGTGATCACAACTTCTCTCTCTCACTCACTGCGGGATTGTGGCTCG
>JAQLOM010001571.1:0-10357 GCA_030068315.1 Chrysichthys thysi | reverse complement strand
TGGGACCCGTAATGAAGCTTATAGAGCAAAAATGCAGAGAAACACAACGGAAAAATGCGCTGAACACGTTCACACCACGAGGGTTTGAGCGGAACTGAATGTTTGTGGCGTGAAGCGTGGGTCGGCTGTCTGGACGTCAGGTGAGTATTTGTTCATCGGTCGGGACAAAATCTGTTTGGGAATTTAATTCGTACGTCGATTTGTTCGCCATCCGAGGGCTCACCATGTACATATATATTTTTTAATCAGTAAATAAAAAGATCTCAGTTGATTTCCTCAGATGACCTTGAGAGCAGATGAGGAATAAAGTATCTAATATAGCACACAGAGTAATACATCTGAGGAGAGAAATGAAAATATCCTAATGAATTATTCAGTTCAATTCCATTTCAATTCACTTCACTAAGCTTTATTAGTGAGTTTCACCAACGCGTTGTGAAAATGACACAAAGCTGAGTAATGTGAAACGCACGGAGAGCTGCAGGTATCGACTGAAACGGAACATGCCAGAAACTGGAGAGGAATATGACAATCACCCTCTAATTCAATCTCTCTCTCTCTCTGTCTATCTGGATGAGGATTTGACACACGATTGATCCATTAACAAACACACACACACACACACACACACACACACACACACACACACACACACACACATGGGTGGCCAGGAGATAACAGAACCACTGGACCACACGGGAACGTCAGCACTCGTAAATCTGTCAGCCAAATCACAAAGCCGTTAAATCAGCCGCGTGGACTGATCCAGGATCAGCCTAATCAGCACAAAGACACACCTGCATCTGTACTCAGAGTCTAAAAGACTAGAAGAGCAGTCACGCTCCTCTCATGCTCATGACTCGACGGTGAAGACGTGTGCCGTATCTTTTCCCCCGAGATCTCAGACAGGCGGAGAATGGAGCCAGATGAGGAGGTGTTTTACGACATGAATGTGAAACCCGTATGAGACGCTTTTCCCCCACTGATAATGTTCCTCTGCTCAGACGCACACTCATGCTTCAGAGGACACCTGGAGCTTCATTTCACTTTGCTTCCGTATAAATGTTGCCTGATACAATACACTGTAGTGCAATACAATACACACCTCTGTTCTTTGTCTATATGGTTTTGTCTGTTCAGGGCCAATCCCAGCTGAGTTCAGGTGAGGGGCGGGGTTACACCCTGGGCAGGTCGCCAATCCACCGCAAGGCGACACACAGAGACCGACAACCATTCACACTCACATTCACACCGACGGGCGATTCAGGGTAGCTGTTTGACCTAATCTGCATGGGAGGAAACTGGAGCACCCGGAGGAAACCCACACACACGGGAGGAGGAGAACATCGGGCAAACTTCTTAGAGAAAGGCAGATTTGTGAAGTACTTAAATAATATGTAACAAATTATATAATATAAATAAACCTGATACAGCAGAAACGCAGGAATGTGATATAATTGTTATACTTCTATGACTGTAATGTATCATTGCAAATGCATCCGTGGGATTAAAAGGAATTATGGGGTGGCACGGGGGTGTGGTGGTTAACACTGTCTCCTCACAGCGAGAAGGTCCTGGGTTCGATCCCCGGGGTCGACCTGGGCGCCTTTCTGTGTGGGATTTACATGTTCTCCCGGTGTCCGTGTGGGTTTCCTCCCACAGTCCAAAGACATGCGCAGAGGGGATTAGGCTAATCGGCGACGCTAACTTACCCGTAGGTGTGAATGTGAGTGTGACCGGTTGTCTGTCTCTGTGTGTCGCCCTGCGCTGGATTGGCGACCCGCCCAGCGTGTAACCCCCCCTCTCGCCCAAAACCAGCTTGGATTGGCTCCAGCTCCCCCCCCATTACCCTGAACAGGATTAAGCATCCTAAGATGAGTGAGTGAGCAATAAAAGTGTAGCCCTCTGAGCAAATCAGAGCCCAGAAATTCCCGTTACAAATCCGTACCAGTGAGAATTATACTCATTTTTAAAGACAGGGGGCTCACGTGAAATATATCGGTTTTCATCAGTGCAGTTTAACTAGTTTAACCTGTCAAAGTGTGCACGAGCACCTTGAATGACTTCGCGTCTTGCCATTTTCCAGATTTTCCAATCAGCGGCGATGGATTTTGAATCGATTTCCCGGGAACTCCGTGACCCGAGGCGGAAATGTCTCCGTTTACCATAAGGTAGCAGAAATAAGTGATCTACTCTCTCTATATATATGTGTGTGCTCCATATAGTATCTTGTAAACCACACATTTTATGTAACATCACATTGTATAATCGATGCCATTTTGAGGATAGAAAAGAGCAACGGTTGCACTAAAGACACGCATTTAATTTGCTATGCTCTTGGTGGCGATGACCGTACAGGAAGCGAGGGATTAAAAATTTATTGTACCGTCAAAATACGTGGGTCGCCACCATAAAAAGGACCGTGCACACCAGAAATGGGACCGTAGGAGGTGTCAGCAGGTTTCAATATGACATAATCCGAACATTACTCAAACGAAATTGTATAAAAGCATCGACTGTACTGTACTGTGTCTACTTCTTGCCCTCTAGCAGCGTGATGATGAACTGATCTGTGTGCGGTGTGAGTGATGTACAAACCCGGAACAGGGGAATAAAATCAAAACAACCAGATCGATTAGCCTCCAACAGAAACCAAGCCATGAGCATAATGAGACCTCACACCCAGCCGCTAATGAAACGCTGGTCATAAAATCTAGTCATGTGCAATAAACATGATGAAAGATGGTGCAGTGGTGTGCAGAATTTACACAAACATTAATATCGGCCCTAATGTTAACATTTTAATGTTATGAAATAGTAAAACACAGTAATACAATGACATCAGAAGATTGCTCCTACTTTAAGACTTACACAAAACACACATTACGTTTGGTAGATATTGCATGAAATGGGTTGGACAGAGCCAGGCCTCAGCCTCACAGCACTTTTGGCCCTGTGCAGCTTCCGTAGTGTGGCCAAAACCAACATGGCAGACAACACAGACAAGAGAAATCTCACCCAGGTGTGGCAACACAACAGTTAAGTTCGCTAAAGGTCATTTTTGGTGTATGTGTGTTTGTGATGCAGTTTAGATGGCAGGTTGGAGGTTTACTTGTATCATGTAAATGTGTTTAGAGTCCTGCTAGATGCTAACTGTATGAGCACCAGTTGAGTTTAAGGTGCTGAATATTTTTCCAGTGGACATGTTTGTGTAAACGTATTACTGTTGATCTGAAATGCAGAGTTGATTCGTACACACCTGGGCAGCCATTTTGTTTTCAAACAGAAGTGAGTAGAAACCATGTATATATGTATGTATATAAAAAGCCTCACTAATAAAAAAAATAATAATAAAATAAAGAGGACCGAGTACTGAGCTTTGAGGTACACCAATGCAGAATCTGCATTAAGCTTCATCAACTTTGAAAATCTTTATTTAAATGCAGTCTTTCCTTTCTCTTCTCCAATACACTACACTGTATCTTGTTTTAGGCTCAAGTGCATACACAGTATCGCACATGCTGTGCTCTAATCGGTAGAATGCTCCCCCTAAGTAGGAAGCATTTTCAACATGGGTAAAACCCCATGACTAGTTTCATGAAATTTGATCTATATTTTGACCGAATTTAGGGCCAAGCTTAAATATGTCCTTCTTTGTATAGGCCATCCCATAAAGCATGATGGTTTCTACAATTGTGAGCGACCAAAGCCTCACACTACCTGAGTAGTCTTTTACAGACAAATCATATTTGGTCTTGTATTTGGTTGTAAACTGCCAGAAGGTGGTTTCTGTAGCTCAAATAAACCAGCTAGAATAACACAACCCCATTGCATTAGTTGCAAGCCTATGCAGCCAAGCTACTAGCCGATAAGGATTCTGTAGTTTTTGTCTAGTTAACTAGCTACATGGTATATTTACCCATCAGTAGACACGTTGTATCAATGTTATTGGTTTTTACAACTTTGTGCAAGTCTTCCATGAAATAATCATTACCAAAGATGGTTAATTTCATGTCTACACCTAGCCCTAATGCTAAATTTAACCTCAGTAACCAGTAGGTGGACTGTTCAAGTTTTTTTTCTCCAAATAAATGCCGAAAAACAACCCTTTTTTAATGAAGACCAGGGTAATCTGATATTTAATAGTAACCTATCCAGTGTTGTATCACCGTGACAACAGTTGTTTCCTACAAAGGCCTAGTCCTGGATTAAATTGTATAGTAACCCAAACTGTGTTTGATGCTTTGTTTGATATAATGGGCAAAATAATCTGGTCATACATCATCAATATAATCGTTGTAGAGGGCAAAGGGAAGTGGAGTGACTACTGAACCTTGAGGTACACCAGGGCAGAATCTGAATAAAGATTTAGCATGGATTTTAATTAGTTAATTTACTAGCTTCTCTGGTTTAAGGACTAATCTGCCGTTTTAATGATTTAAAAATAAAGTATTTTGATTGTCATATCATCTACACAAATTTTGTCAGGTGCTGATGGTCTAATGCCTAAAATACTAATGGGTTTTATCTGATGTACTCATTGTATTTGAAACCTATCCTTCACTCTCTTTCTCTCTCTTTCTCTGTCTGATGAATAATGTAGTGGTTGTGATATTTGATATAACCTCTTGGTCTCGGTCATCGTCCTTCACTTGCCCATGCGCTCCACTCAGAACTCCAGTGGAAATGAATCAAATTGACAAATTCAAAAATGATCGCATGGTACTGCATGAGAAGGAACCTCAAGTAATAAATGAAAATACAATTCATAAAACTTCTGCTCATGTTTTATTAATGAAAGCATTATTATGACCAAAAAAACAAAAAACACAAAAAAAGGAGCCGAGCAACAGCCCGAGAAATAAATCAGGCAGCAGAGGCTTTTGTGATCAAAGTCGAAGAGGAAACACTTCTCCAAATCAGCATAGAACTAAGTATTTTTTTTTTAATAATAACAAAAAAATGTGAGATTTTAATAATTACATTCATGAACACATGCTGCTCTCACTTCAGCTCCGGCTCTTGTTGAAAATCGTTCCCAGCTGCTCATGAATAAAGTCCATGATCTTGCTTCTATGTTTTATGTGTTTCCTTCATTAGTTAATTACGTATAATCTCTTTTTGTTTTTATTTGTTTGTTTTTGTTTTTTGCATTTTTTTTAATCCAGTTCCTTTTTTTCCTAGGTTCTGAATAATGATCAAGTGGCACATTTTATCCGGTTTGGTCCGTTCCCGTGTTTACTTGGTGAATGCGTTCTGTCCTTGTTGCTGCTGTTGTGATTATTAATTATCTATCTGTCTATTCGGCTGCTTGTTACCGTTAGGGGTGTAACGATCGGGCGATTTAAAAGGCAGTGACTGAAACAATCAAAGGCAACGATCTTAAATCAATTATTGAATATAAATCAATTAGAGCTGTTAAACATTCAGCACTCTGATATGTAAAATAGTCCACACCATCGTCGTCTTCTTACGTGCTGTCCATGCCGTCCAGGGCACAGGGTGTCAAGCGACCCCCGTGGGGGCCGTAGTTAAGTGCATTCTACAGGGTGAGGTTGCCAGCCCCACGCCCAATCCTCCTCTAACTTGGGACTCAGGTTCATGCACACACACACTCACACCTCCAGGTAATTTAGAGTAGCCATCCACCTAATGTGCATGTCTTTGGATTGTGGGAGGAAACCCACACGGAGACGGGGAGAACATGCAAACTCCTACATGTATCATGATCCTACACCGTCCATTCAAATAAGTGAAGACCTGAGCACAGTTGGACCTGTTCTCAGTTGGACCTAGTCAATTAGCTATGAAATTCAGTCGAGTTTTCTGGGAACGAATAGCCCTCATACACCTATATCATCCCAAGTCATTCCTTAATGTGTTCTTAGGAAAGATCCTACGAAAGTCTACATCAGATTCCTAACTCCCTGAAAGTGCATACCCATTGTGTCTAATAAACATCTGGAAACACTCCACCAGCCCCCAGAACAAGGCCATGAGACCACAGGCTCATGAATGACCGAGTGAAGGAACCTCAGGAGTTCTGCTGCAGGAAGTCAATAGCTAATGAGCTATTCTAGTTATTAGGGTCATTGGTGGATATAAAACACACACACACACACACACGCACACACACACAAAGCATGGGATGCTATTAGTCATTTGGTGAACGCTGTCTCTGGAGAGGGGTGCTCGTATTGATGTGAACTGCAGTGTCAGTGTGGTGTTTGTTTATTTTAAAAGATGATAATGCTTTGTAAGATAAATTATAAATAAAAAATATCACTGTGATTTACATCCTCTAATATACTATTACTGTAAAGTTGAAGAGAATATAGCCAAGTTGTTTTGGACAAGCATGGTAGGACTGAAATGTGCTCAGATTCTGTTTTTCAGACCCAAAGAACAAGAACAAATCCAAAATATGAAACCGGCAGGGTGGTGTGGGGGTGAGCAGTGTCCCCTCACAGCAAGAAGGTCCTGGGTTCGATCCCTCGGGTGCCTTTCTTTCTGTGTGGAGTTTCCATGTTCTCCTCGTGTCCGTGTGGGTTTCCTCCGGGAACTCGGGTTTCCTCCCACAGTCCAAAGACGTGCACAGAGGGGATTAGGCTAATTGGCGACTCTAAATTGTTTTTAGAAGACTTTTTCTCTTGGTCCGTGAGACCCAGTGGCTTCTAATAGTCCCAATAGGTTCTGGTCCTTCTATGTTACTAAGTGTTGGGACAAGAACATGCTTGGCCCCTATTAGTTAATCGCTTGCTTGCTTGCTTGTTTGCATCTATATTTGAGTTTTGCGTTTATAACGTCGTTCGATGTGTGTCGATCTTGAATATTTATTCATCATTCGCCAAGTGCTGAGTTTTCACCCTAAAAAAAGACAACCTCATGCCTCAGCTTCAGTGCAGTAGTGTGTGATCTACACAAGAATAAAACATGAAAACTGAGTCATTTTTCCAAAAGTTTCCAAGTGTTCCCTGTGAGACAGATGTAATCCGTGACATGAGGAAATAAACGGTTATTCAGTGACAACACTGGGGACTCTCACTTGTTTCCATCAGCACTAGATTTGAAACCGTTTGGCCCCGGATCTGATGTCCGCAATTCCCATCTTCTAAACCTTGATATGGACTAAAATAATTGTCCATAATTAAATATTTGTACATCGTGTCACGTGGGGCTCCCAGTACAACGCCCATGTTCTTGCCTTAACGTTATTTTCTTCTTAATCTGATCGTCCATGTTTGTTTTTCTTCACTTTAGTCCTAATTGTAATTTGTTCCTCTGAGCCGAACAAATGAAAGGTATCCCGCGTTCCCGTTATTACCACCAATTTCTGTCTGAGTGTCTCCGTCCCTCATTAGCGCCTCCGATGAGATGCGTCTCCGTTTTCTTCCGACAGCTCGCGCTGATTAGTGAACGTTCCGTAATGCGATCTGAACCGCCTCCGGTTGTGTGTGGGGTTTTTTTTTTTTCTTTTTTTTTATATTTCCAAGGTAATTGGAGTTGAATGTTGTCTGGCTTAATTTGCCGAGCTCGTGGGATCTGCGAGCTGCCACCGTGAGCCGTTCGTCTCAAGCCTCCATGGGAAATTAAAGTGAAACTTGAAGGGCTTTGAGAAAGCCTGGCATTGTGTAAAAAGATAAGAGATGAGACATGGTTTGCTCTTAATAAATCGGAGTGCAGTAAAAAGCCATATTTGTTTGTGATGGTCTTCAGTTACATTGATTTTTCAAATATGTAAGGGATTAAACACTCTGGATCGGCACGATGAAGCAGCATTTGCCTGAAATGGATCATTTTTTCACAAAACCGGTACAGGGAACTCCGGCGATATCGCCGTTCACCTATCGCGGGTTCAGTGCATCGCGGATTTTCAAATTTCAAATTTTGAACATTTTTGAAAATCTTTAAACTGTTTATAGTTACAATTAAAGTTCCTGGTAAGACTTCAGGCTAGAAGTGGGGTACACCCTGGACAGGTTGTCACACCTTTCACACTCACATTCACACTCTACGGGCAATTTCGACTAGCCAGTTGACCTAATCTGTACGTCTTTGTACAGTGGGAGGAAACCCCAGGCCCCAGAGGAAACCCACACAGGCTCAAGGAGAACATCCAAATGGATGCTGTTTTTAAAATAATGGTAAACGGTAAAATAATGGAAAATAAGACCGGCTCTTATATGAATTTTTGCTCCAAAAGAGGCGGTAGGGCTCATTTTCAGGGGATGTCTTATTTTCCCATGAACGATCTATGTAAAACAGCAGTGTTACCCTGATATATACTGGACTTTAATTCATGCAAGCGTGTTTCCTTTGGTACATGCTGTGGTTTCCTTCAGTATTAGCAGCGTAAGCTCCACGCGGTAAACTCTTATGATGCAGGCGGGCGTACTCCGCCTCTGAGTACAGCGGGATCTCACCATCCCGAGATGCGTTTTCGGATACGGTGGCTTTGTGTTCTCTAGACAGTACTGAAAAATGTATCCAGGTCTATTTTAGATGGAAATGTATCTGAATTCAGGCTAATATTTTTGTTACGACAAGAGTAAGTTCTATTTTTCTTCATGATTTAGCACTAAAATGCATGAAAGGGTATCGAGTGCTAGGAAAAAAGCAAAAAAGTAAATGTGAAAAATGCGGAGGATATTTGCGGTGTCTGCGGATTTGCGTGGGTTTCCAGGAACAATTATTAGTTAGGTCCGAAGAAAAAATCCGCAAACGACTGAGGACACGAACTGTGAACCGCCACTTCGCGGGGATCGACTGTATTATATCCAGGCACCTTATTGGGATCGGTACTAGGGCTTATTTTTGGAGTAGGGCTGTTATATTATGAGCATCCAGGAAAATCATGCTAGGACTTATTTTCTGGGTTGGTCATATTTTCGGGGGAAAATGCTAGTAGCTTTTGAATATTTATTTTATTTATTTTTTTAAGCCTTTTCTCTTGCAAACTTGACCAAATTTTTGGAATCCCAGAATTGCCAAGTAGCCGAACTTCACATCACTCTAATAAGGCACTTTCAACAAACCATATTGTCATGTCTAATAGTTGATCCTTGCGCTGTCTATGACTCTTTTATCTGTAGGCTTAATGTCTGTAACCTCCATGTGCTCTTTCTTTAACGAGGGACTCATTTAGAGTCTCATTAGGAGCTGAGAATGAGCAGTTAATACGTTCTCCAATGACTTCGCTTTCCTGATCTGACATAAGGAACTCCAGGGGGTTCAAAAACTTTTGCCTATGCGCCATAAGAAGAAAAACATTATACAATTTCCTGTAAAACAAACACACGTGTCTAGAGTACATTAGCCTGGGGTTAATCATGCATAAAACATAACCCATGAATGTGAATCTGGGATTTTTAATGTAGTAAAGTTCGTCCAGTCTTGAGGCATGAAACCATGTGCTCCATTCCAGCTTCCTGACACCGACTTCCTGTCTAATTGAGGCTTAATGAAGCTTCATTCGAAACCTTTTGGGTTGATTTTAAATCCTGTGGATTTAGTCAGCTTTAATGGAAGAGCGCTTGGCAGTGAGGGCGTGTTAATAAGCAGACCTGAACACAGGGATCGTCATGAACCGCCGTGTTGCTAATGAAAAAAGAGCAGACGAGTGAACGCTAATTAATGCAGAAAGTGCGGGAGGGAAAAGCGAGAGAGAGAGAGAGTGCGTGAGAGTAAATTCCTCCCAGCTTCTACAGCTTTTAATATATTTCTCGCCAAAGATGGTGTTAGGGAAGGAGGAGCCAGTGTAGATGGAACTGAATGTGCGCCAGGGATATGAATACGTTATTCAAAATGAATGGGGGCGTGGTGGCTAGCACTGTGGCCTCACAGCGTGAAGGTCCTGGGGTCGATCCCCGGGGTCGACCTGGGCGCCTTTCTGTGTGGAGTGTGCATGTTGTGTCCGTGTGGGTTTCCTCCATGTATTCTGGTTTCCTCCCACAGTCCAGAGACATGCACAGAGGGGATTAGGGTAATCGGCGACTCTAAATTGGCTGTAGGTGTGAATGTGAGTGCGAATGGTGGTCTGTATCTGTGTGTCGCCCTGCGGTGGATTGGCGACCTGTCCAGGGAGTAGCCCCGCCTCTCGCCATCTGAAGTCAGCTGGGATTGGCTCCAACTTCCCTGAACAGGATTACGCAGCAGAAGATGAGTGAGTGAGAATGAACAGGTAACATGTTTTAAACTCAGAACGGTTAATAGGGTATCTCTGGTTATGAGGAGAGTGATGAAGCTGAGGTTGAGGAACCGTCAGAGCCAGAATTCATACATGTCAGGGATTCTGGCAACCCACCCGTTCTAGCACACTCTGGCAACGCACAACACACCACTGACTACACTTCCCAGC
>JAQLOM010001535.1:0-10358 GCA_030068315.1 Chrysichthys thysi | reverse complement strand
GTGTGTGTGTGTGTGTGTGTGTGTGTGTGTGTGTGTGTGTGTGTGTGTGTGTGTGTGTGTGTGTGTGTGTGGAGGGGTTCAGGCAGAACGTGTACTAGTGATCATCACACGTGAAACACACCACAGCATAGCGTGGCAGTGAAATTACTTCTCTGCATTTGACCCATTCACCAGGAGAAGCAGGGGGCAGCTGAACAGTTCAGCGCCCGGGGAGCAGTGCTTGGGGATGGTACCTTGTAGTGGGGGTGGAGTCAATATGTAGGGAGGTGGGGTTTGGAGTGGTGGGTGCTTTAGTGTGGAGGGGAAGAGTTTGGGGCAGTATAGTGTGGGGGTGGAGTGTATATGTAGGGGGTGGGGTTTGGGGCTGTATAGTGTGGGGGTAGAGTGTATATGTAGGGGTGGAATTTGGGGTGGTGGTGTGTCTAGTGGTGAAGTTTGGGGTACACAGTGGTTGTTGTGAACCTTTTGGCCATCCACACAGGAGCTCAGCAGTTCGCTTTCAGCGTGCAGCCTCAGGAGTCTGGGGTGGTGATGTGTCTAGGGGTGGAGTTTATTTATAGGGGTGGAGTTTGGGGCAGTAGAGCGTATATGTAGGGGTGGAGTTTGGGGTGGTGGTGTGTTTAGGGGTGGAGTTTAGGGCTGTCTAGTGTGGGGGTAGAGTGTATATGTAGGGGTGGAGTTTGGGGTGGTGGTGTGTTTAGCGGTGGAGTTTGGGGTTGTATAGTGTGGGAGTGGAGTGTGTATGTTTGGGGTGGTGGTTTAGAGCTGGGGTATGGGGCTGTGTAGTGTGGGGGTAGAGTGTACATGTAGTGCGTGGAGTTTGGTGTGATGGTGTGTTTAGGGGCTTTGTTTGTGGTGGTGGCGTGTTTAGGGGTGGAGATTTGTGTGGTGGTGTGTTTAGGGGTGGAGTTTGGTGTGGTGGTGTGTCTAGCGGTGGAGTTTGGGATTGTATAGTGTGGGAGTGGAGTGTATGTTTGGGGTGGTGGTGTTTTAGAGCTGGGGTGTGGGGCTGTCTAGTGTGGGGGTAGAGTGTATATGTAGTGGGTGGAGTTTGGGGTGGTGGTGTGTCTAGGGGTGGAGTTTAGGGCAGTATAGTGTGGGGGTTGAGTGTACATGTAGTGGGTGGAGTTTGGTGTGATGGTATGTTTAGGGGCTTTGTGGTGGTGACGTGTTTAGGGGCGGAGTTTTGTGTGGTGGTGTGTTTAGGGGTGGGGTTTTATGTGGTGGTGTGTTTAGGGGCGGGGTTTGGGGTGGTGGTGTTTTTAGGGGCGGGGTTTGTGTAGGTGGTGTGTTTAGGGGCGGGGTTCGTGGAGGTGGTGTGTTTAGGGGCGGGGTTTGTTGTGGTGGTGTGGTTGGGGGCGGGGTTTGGGGTGGTGGTGTGTTTAGGGGCGGGGTTTGGGGTACACAGTGGTCATTGTGAACCTTTTGGCCTTCCACACAGGAGCTCAGCGGTTCGCTTTCAGCGTGCGGCGTCAGACTCTTTTAGGATGAGGGGATGGTGGTGATGGTGATGATGCAGCGCGAGCTGAGCAGAGAAGATGAAGAAGCTCTCCCGGAAGCTGCCTCTCGCTGTAGCTGCAGTGTTGTGGATCGCGGCTCTGCTCTATGTGATCCTGCTGAACAGCCGGAGAACACCTGAGCCGCGCGCACAGAGCCGGAGAGCCACGGAGCTGCAGGAGGTGAGGGCAGGGGGGCAAGGGGGGGCAGGCTGGGGGAAGAGTGGCCTGAGAGCAGAGGATGGAGACGACCACACACACACACACACACACTGCAGGTCAGTGCTTGTGTCCAGGTGGGACATTCTCTGTGTCAGGAGGCTGGAACTAAAAATCCTATTTATTTCTGTCCATCAATTCCTTCCTCGTTATGGGGGATGAACAAACATACAATAATATTAATTTTAATCAAAATAATAACAATAGTAATAACTACAACAATAAGTATTATTATTATGATGATGGTTATTATTATTATTATTATTATTGTTGTTGTTGTTGTTGTTGTTGTTATGGTCAAGTTTACTAGCCTGCATTTGTCTATTGAATTCTGTTGACCAAGTGCTATATGTTCCTGTTACTACCTAACCAGGAGCATGTCACGTCACGTGATGACATCATCTCTAATGATCTGTGAGTAGTAAAGTCACCTTAACCTTTACAGAGGTTGGTTGTGAATGACATGTTTTCAGTGGAATCAAATGGAGATGGAGAGAATGCTGACCTGCCACTGCAGCACTGCTGGTTCACTGTTTATATTTTACAAAAAATGAGGCTGCTGAGTTAAACACACACACACACACACACACACACACACACACACACACACACACACACACACAAAGAGATATGATTGATTGGATGTGTGACACAAGGACGTTGATGTGTCCTAAATTCGACGTCAGGTTAATTATATATGTGAGACGCAGCTCATGCACATTGCATGGGAGAATCCAAAGCGTTCATTAAGAACCATGATACTGAATTTGAGCTTCCAGAACTGAGCGTTCTCTGCAGGGTGATTTTACCATTGGAACTGCAGCTCTACACCTCAGCTATCCCCGAGGACACTACACGCTCAAGAGGTGTGCTTGTGAAGTGACTTCCTCAGGGCGTTGCGTGTCTGCAGCATGAATACACGTTTAAAGCATTGGCAGCAATAAATTTTATTGTTATTTTAGGTGTCGGTCACAGTATATTGAAGGTAAAATTGAAGAACGAGCTCTCGCTCTGGGTTTCTTCCTACCCGATGATCTGCCAGGTCTTCACTTCTTGCTTGTTCTTGGGCCATTTTGGCTTCAGTTTTGCCTCCAGTAAGTGAAATGCCTCTCATATGGTTTCAGCACACGTGATTGATTTGGCCGTTACGGAAAATTCCACTCCTTTTGCCTTATAACTGACACTGTGTTCTAAGTACACCTCAAGTTCATTGTCCGTCTGCAGCGTGACGCTCCATCAAGCGAGTTTTTGAAGCATTTGGGTGAACGTGAGCAGATATAATCAATGTACACTTCAGAATTCATCCCGATGTTCTTCTTAGCACTCACATCCTCAATAAACACAACAATAGTACTTCCAGCGGCATCCGTACACACCCACGCCATGAGGTGATGTGCTTCATATGGATCATGAGCAGTTCCTTCCCTTCTCCATGCTCTCCTCATTCCATCATTCTGCTCCAAGGTCATCTTTGTGTCCGGGGTTCATAGGATGTGGTTTCAGAACCGTCCAGGGAAAACTGGTGAAGTCTTGTCGTGATTGTTGACCTCGTCACAGGTACGTCGACGTCCTGGAGGACGTTCTTCGTCTGCATGGTACAGCTGTTTTGAAGGGTTATTTTTCCATCTTTAGGGGAAGAATTCTTCTGTCTTCCACCACACTTGTCGTCGTCGTTTGGAGTTCCTGAGCTCCCCGGGGGTTCTTTCTTTTCAAGAATGTACCACCCAGTTGACTGGGCCTTACGTAATGTTTTTGCAGTCTCTCCCTGATGGATTTGTGTGGTTGACTTCCCCACTTAATGATTGCTTGCTTCACTGGCAGTGATGGCTCTTCGAGCCTCGTTCTGTTGACAGGTTCCAAATGCACACGCCACATCAACTCTCGACCTTTTTATGTGCTTACCTGGAAGTGAAATAACGAAGGAATCATGCACACCTGGAAACTGGTTGGAATGGGTGCTTGAGGAAGGGGAAAGAACAACATAAAGTGGACGGACAGCACCTTTTAAAATAGATTTCAGTATTTCGTCTAGACACACAATGTCACTAAGCGGCCTTTGCTGCTTCTACAGAATTATTTAATGTCATCCAGATAACTGGGTTCTGCTGATACGATTACCATACCATGAATTATTTATACCTTTCAACTCATAGTCGGAACATTTTAATACTTTAATACACTTATTGCACATTGTACGCTGTTATCTGAATTGGGGAACTTGGGCGTGTGTGATGTCATATTGTAATGAAAATGTCAGATTTATTGCTCCTACTGCAGACTCCACGGGCTTTTAGCTGATTTGATGCAGGCTGAACAGAAAGCCTGGTCCTCGTCATGCTTTGTGGTTGATCTCAAGGAAAAGGACACCTGCAATTACCCATCCTTTTCCCCGGCTGTTAAGATGACGATGTTGCTTTTTTAAAGCAGCGGGTTTAAAAAAAAAACAAAAACAAACTCTTCCCTGCAGGGACAGAAAGGCTGAGCTTGTGGAGCATTCCCACTGCAGAACATCTACAATGCCCTCCTGTACCATTAAACCATTTAGGGTTCTATAATCGAAACAAAATTTCAGGCTTAGCACACGAATGCGTGGGATGAAGGTAGCTTTTTATCACATGTTTAAAATATTTTTTCTGTTTTTCGGGTGAATTCTTATTAATGCGACGTTTCAAGATATTTTTGGATCTGATCCGTGCAGGATCGTGGCAAGCTTGGATGTCTGAGATGGTTTTTCTTCAGTAGCTTCCAGTTTGCCAGTTAAATCAGTGGACTATGTACGGAATATGATGCCTTTAATCTAATCAAACTAATACTGCTTGCTATTGCTTCGAGCTGCTTATTTTCTTGCCTGGGCCAAACAGCACAACTTGGCACAGGTTGCTCGCTAATATTAACGTAAAGGTCATGGTAATGGGGGCGGCACGGTGGTGTGGTGGTTAGCGCTCTCACAGCCTCACAGCAAGAAGGTCCTGGGGTCGATCCCCAGGGTCGACTTGGGTGTCTTTCTGTGTGGAGTTTGCATGTTCTCCCTATGTCCGTGTGGGTTTCCTCCAGGTACTCTGGTTTCCTCCCACAGTCCAAAAACATGCACAGAGGGGATTAGGCTGATTGGCTACTGTAAATTACCCATAGGTGTGAAGGTGAGTGTGAATGGTTGTCTGTCTCTGTGTGTCACCCTGTGGTGGATTGGCGACCGGCCCAGGGTGTAACCCCACCTCTCGCCTGACGGACTTGGCTCCAGCTTCCCCCCTGCGACCCTGAACAGTATTAAGTGGCAGAAGATGAGTGCTTGTAATGATGATGATGATGTTAGCTTTGATTGTTGTGCTGGATGACCTGTTTTGACCTGCAGTGCTATACTGTTCGAAAAAGCCACGATATTATCAGTCACTTATTTTTTGAACTTTTAGGGAATTTTAGAAAACATCTGTCCAGGTGGCTATAGACATATGTCCCCTATAGTACATACTTCAGACAAAGTTCTTGTGCACCATGAAAAGTTCAATAAACACCAGTTGTGAGCTGATTTCTGACATGAGCAAAGAGTTTGGAAAGCCTTGTGCTAGATGGTTCGACTCAAAATTGATTTTCTTTGGCCTGAAAGAATTAAAAAAAATGCCCTGGTTAGAGGAGTCCTCCGAGTTGGGAAGGAAACGCCTTTGACAAATTGTAGACAGAAATTGATCGCGTTCAGACTTTATTAGTTACATAATGTCCTGGCTATTAAACATCCTGTGTCCGAATCAAATCAGAATCTAATCAGCAGTTGAGCTGCATTTCTCTTGCTGAAGGAGAACCTGAAGGTAAAATGCCTCAAAAACAGGAACAGGAAGTGAAGACAGCTGCAGTAAAGACTTGGCAGAACATCACTGGGGGAAAAGAAACCCCAGCGTCTGGTGATGTCTATTGGTCCCAGACTTTAGACAGTCATTTATTGCAAAGGGTTTGCCACCATGACAGTTTATTTCATATGTGTTAGGTTGTCTGCTTATTTTGGTCCATTTAATCAACTCCAAACTACTGTTGTAGGTACCTAAAATAACAATGACTTTATCACTGTCCCAATATTTATGATCCCTACTGTATACAGTTTACACAGTGAACCATGATACAGTAAAAATACAGCAAAATTGCACACCTGCACAAATGCTGAGACACAGAATATACGTGGCTGGACTTTTTCTTTATCTGTAAGGTCAGGGCTAGCGTAACTCTCACATACAGATGCAGCAGGGTATAGGCTATATGCACGCTCACGTCCGCATCCTGACGAAGCCAGATGCTTCACTTCCGGCGTATGCTATTTCACGACTTCGGGTTAGCTTCGTCTATTTACCGACTTGGCGTTTTTTACTCGGTCTCTCCAAGATTTGTCACGAATCACCGTCAGCGAAGTTAGGTGTATTCTCTAGTCCCTGTGTCATACATCCATGATTAAAAAGGAGAAGAAAAATGTCTGTTAATGTCTATTAACACCCAGAAGTGCATGAGGTGCTCATAGCAAATCTGCATAATACAATTACGATATGTTAGCATGTTCTCTTCTAACAATGCCTTACAGTTTTTTATTCATTAAGTAATATCACGATCAGTGGAGCTCTATCTTACCTTGTGAAAAAACATATGTTTTTGTCTGAGGCTGCAAAATGGCGGATTTCAAACCGCTGCTTCAAAGTGAGCTCCTCCACTTGTTTCCTCAGCCACAGAATCTCCTCTCTGAGAGCAGCATTTTCCTCCAGAGCTCTAGGTCAACAACGTCGGGATCCGGAGCTGGAGCATCATCGTGTTCTGGGGAGACTGGATGAGCTTCCTCCTCACTGTGTGTGTTATCCTCCATGCGAAACCCCAAGTCGTGGTGGTGGAGCTGAATAATTATTCTACTCAAATAAAGTTGTAACCGCTCCCTTCTTTAGCCGTCGTCGTCCTCTGTCGGATTCTGGCTCTCGGATGTCTTCTCGTTTAAAATGGCGGCTACAAACGCGGGTACGGGGACTGACTGGGAAACTCTCCCTCCAGATAGCAACAATCCATTTCCACCTAGTTTCGTCATTGGAGGGAAATGTGTGAAAGATAAATGCTTTGTTGTACTTACTGGACGCCTGACACAAAGGCACACAACAGTGTTCAGCTGTGGTGCTCTCTCGGTTCGCTGAAATTTAAATGTTTTCTTAAGAGACATGGTGATGGGAACACTGAAAATACGAGCTAAACGCAGCAAATAAAAGGGGACCAGAAATGACTGAGTTGGCTAAACTTTTACCGGAACTACGTCAGCACCACTCTGTGCATATAGCTCATTGAGAAGCCAAAACTCTTTGGGCATGCAGATTCATTTGAAATGAAGTGTGTTTGTGGAAAAAATACCATGATGCATCTCTCAGGCATTTTCAAGCCCAGCTCCATGCAGTTCAGGACCAGTGATTCAGCTACTCGAGTATTTATAGACCTCCTAACAGAAGACTTCTCTACATTGGTGCATGATTTTGTTTGTTCCAGATATCAAATACGGAATGGGACGATCTCTTAGATGAGTTTGAAGAGAAGACCTACCTCAACACTCACAGGTGGAAGCCAGGCCAGGATCCCTACAGTCAGTATGCCTTCAATCAAAGAGAGAGCGAGAGGATCGCCAGCAACAGAGCCCTGAAAGACACTCGACATTACAGGTAGGCTGTGTGTGTGGGCTTAAGGTTCTTTTTCACTCCTCCTAGCCTCCAGTGGAGGTGTTTTTGCACAAGTGTGACACGTTTGCTCATCATGCTGAGATCTCCCACAAAGTCATGCAATGATGATAACATAGTACTTAGTATAAATACCCCTTACACCATCACTTCAGTTCCTTTGACTCTACTCTCCTTGTTCCGTGTCAGACCTTTAGTGTCAATATCTTGGCAATATCTATGAAACAGCTTGCAGCACTACAGGTAAATCCACAGTCTGTGAGATGATCCTGAATGCTAGAACCATAGCCTGAGGTCTTGGTACATGTTAGGTCATTTTCCTGGGGTTGATGGGTAGTGGCAGGTCCTTGTCTGGGATCCAGTGGCTATTTCTGCATAACAGAATACAATGGTTTCCCAAGAGTCAGGTGTGGGATCTCCACCTTGGATCTGAGTTTCTTCATGTTAGACAGGAGGCAGCCTTTGGGCTAGCAACCACCTCAGGACAGGATGGCAGAACATGCATATGTGTGCTGGTGACTGTATGGTTCTGGAATGACCGAAGCCAGGATTGAGGTCTAAGGTTATGTAAGCCAAATTTGTAAACATGCTGTGTGACCTCACAGTGTCACAGGGAAAGTCAGTTTGCAGAGTATTTCCTATTGTGTTCAGCACATTCCTTACAGTACTATTTGATCCATGTAGCAGCTATTTGTTCATCACACCAGTTATTCATCCGTCTCAGAGCACAGACACTGGGTACTGGCTGTCTAAGCAGAGATTATCCCACTGGATGACATGTTGATGTTATTACCACGGCCTACTGGCTTCGAGCCCAGTCGTGCTGTGACGTGTCCGATGGAGGATGCTGAGAGGTGTACCACTATAGGAGGTCTGTGCTGCGGTAGTCTGTACTTTAGTAATGGAGAATTGATTAAAGCATTTTTTAAAAATGGAAGCTTAAGGCATGACTGCTTATTTCAGCTTTTTGCTACATAGAGATTTATTGTACGAGTACACTAGTAATGCATCACATTGTATTCCATGGGTTCTCCGTCATTCATCACCATTGCCAAGCCCAGCAGATAGGCTCCAGAGTCATGCCAAAGTCTAGTCAAACACTAGAGGATGTCGGGGCCTTAAAACACTGCCATTGTTCACAGCCTCATTAATACAGATGTACTGTAAATAGAAGGGCAAGCTAAGAGCGCAAACCTCTGCCAGGACAGTAGTCGTCTCTTCTATGATACGCAAATCTGCAACCATGACCAATTTCTATGTCTGGAGCAGTAGTTTGGAGCTTTCCAGTGGTGTCATTGGCGGATTTCTACATTGGCTATGTTTTGAAATTTACCGCCATCTACTGTATTTTAAGAAGTATGCCATTGTTGAGTGCAAGACCAAATGGTGCATCACTTGCAACGTTAGCAAAATCAAAAATAAATGCATGGCCCATGACTCAGATCTGCTCAAAAATTCAATGGATTCTTCCTCGGCTCATGCTACACATTTCCACCAAGTTTTATGGAAATCGGTTAAGTAGGTTTTGCACAGTCCTGCTTAAAGTCAGACAAATAAATCGAATCGCACCAAAAACATAACCTCTTTGTTAGCGGTAACTAGCGATTTCTTACTGCTTGTTTCCAAGCTGCCTTAGACATAAGGTTAGACATGAGCTTAGTTTAGACATAAGGTTAGACATGAGCTTAGTTTAGACATAAGGTTAGACATGAGCTTAGTTTAGACATAAGGTTAGACATAAGCTATGTTTCCCAGCTGCCTTATGAAAGAAAATTTCCCATAAAATAAACATGGTTTATCTTGCCACATGCTTGCCAAATACTTTGAAATCCTCACTAGAGCTTTCTCTTAAACCCAGTTATGTTCATCTGTTGACTGAGTATATATTATGGCACCCAATCGCAAAGATTTTTTTTTCTGTCTATTGGTTTGACTCGAGCTCCTTGTAGCGTTCTCAGAGCTTGGTGTTAATGCAAATCGCAGAAACAAAGGCAGAAAGCACATTTCCAAACAGGTATTTATTTATCTCTTTTCTACAGGAAAGTGGAAGAGAGCAGAGTATTTAAGGCTTTCTGTTGGCTGGTCGTGTTGATGAAGTGCATCAGCGAGCTCGTGTCATGTCATTCTACGGTAAAATCCACTGAATATTCAGTGAAACCCCTGAGCTTGGACTTGCTCAGGCTTGGAAATCTTTTCTTTTAGGGTAAAAGAAAAGGCATAGGTTGATCATGAAGAAACAGAAATAGCAGTCCAGTAGATATAATTCGACATGAATATGTGGTGATGTATCGATCGATGTGATCTAAAGATTTTGCTCTGGGGTTACAGGCCAAGTGTGGTAGGTACGAGTAAGATTGTGACTGCAATGCAGCTCAACGTGCTTCTAAAAAAAGACAAAGGGAAAAGGATGCTGACGGAAAACAAGTTGAACATACTGCTGTTCTTATTGTCAGGAAGAGAAACTGCACCACACACGAACATGGGAATACCCCCAGAGAGAAGGAATCGGGCCAGAATAAATATAGTGCATTAAGGAAATGTTCACACCTCTCCATGTTTTCCTACACTACAGCTTCGCGCTAAGATTCTCTATTTTTTTCACGGCAATCTCATCATGAAAATGCGCAGAACTTCGTTATCTGTATGAAAATCCGAAATATTACATGAACACAAGCGGTTGTTATGAAATATGAATAATATTATGTAAATATTAATGTACTGATGATTACATCATGTTCTCCTTCTTCTTTCCTCATTTTTAAAATAATTAATTAATTAATTAATTAATTTATTTATTTATTATTATTATTATATATATTTACCGGTGTATATATATATATATTTTTTTTTAGAGCCCGGCACTTTAGCAAACAGAATGGTGGTCGGAGTGCTTTGTCGTGTCAAGCACATTTGTTTTGCCAAGAGGAACACTGTGGATTCACTATGGACTCCTCTTGTTAAT
>JAQLOM010001521.1:0-10359 GCA_030068315.1 Chrysichthys thysi | reverse complement strand
ATTTAAGAAGTATCGGTATCGGCGAGTACACAAATAAAAATACTCGTATCAGTTTGGAAAAAAGTGGTATCGGTGCAACCCTAATTTGTAATCCTATGTTGTCTTATATGTAGGGTTGTCATGATACTAGAAGTCCAAATTCTAAACCGATACCCAGGAAAGTACTCGATACTTGATACCATTTTCATACCAGGGGTAGGGGGGATGACAAAAATTGAAGACATTTTTAAAAAAAAAAGTAAAAAAAATTAGAACAATACAAACAACTATTTTTTTTTTTTAGATCTCTATTTGATACTCTCTCTAACACAACATATACTGTATATTGTACAGTCGATCCTCTCATTAACAGACTAATGGAGGGGAGAGGGTGTCTGTTGCCTTGAGTAGTCCGATGATGTGCACTTCTAGTAACAAGTTTTTATAAAGAATGAAGTCATCAATTTAATAAAAGTTAAACCGGATGAATGAAAGATCTTTGTGTATCTTTTCTTTTCAAGCAGTGAACATCACTGATGAGTCTATTTTGCATTATTACACATTAATTAGGCCCTTTATGTAGCATTCATACACTCAATGTTCATGTCACTACAATACATTCATTTTTTTTATTTAACTTAAACTTCCCATACTTTAATAGCAAATAAGATGACTGATTTAGTTATTTTCAGTGTACAAGGTGTGCTATTTTGTCTGTAGCTTAAATCCTAGAAAGCAATTGGTTTCCCTGCTCTGAAATGTTGCTTTGTATGTGTACTATTTAAGATTATACTATTTACAGTATGTGTGTTGTACTATTAAAGTTGCAGGCCACAATGATCACATACTATGTGATAATTTGGGATTTGTAATCTTATGTTAAGTGATATGTAGTGGTTAGCACCCGTCTCCATGTGGGTGTCCTCCAGGTACTCCAGTTTCCTCCCACAGTCCAAAGACATGCTCAGAGGCATTTAGGTTAATTGGCTGCTCTAAATTGCTCACAGGCGTGAATGTGAGTGGGAATGGTTGTCTGTCTCTGTGTTTTGGCCCTTCGTTGGATTGGTGACCTGCCCAGGGTGTATCCCGCCTCTCACCTGAAATCAGCTGGAATTGGTCACCACGACCCTGAACAGGATTAAGTGGCAGAAGATGAGTGAGTAGGTGAGTGAGTGAGTGAGTAATCAGATGCTAGATAACAAAGTAAGATGCTAATTGTGTAAAATTAAATGCTGTAGAATAAACAGGGAGTCAAGAGCAGGGCTGTAAGAAGCAAGTGTGTATCACCGGTGTGCCTGTGTTTCAACGAGGCAGTGTATCTGTCTCCACACCCTGTCTCCCCTTCAGTTAACTCCTGAACCTGCATGATGTTAATGTGTAGATTTGTGATTTTACTGATGAAGTCCATTTGTGCTTGGATTCATTGAGTAAGTAGGTTTGTGTGTAGTTTCTCTGACATGTCTAATGCTGCCCGTAGAGTGCATCGTGCCTCACCAGGCTTTCTGTGGCAGACATGCAATGATTCCAGTTGATCCCAAATGTGTCCAGTGGGGTTGAGGTCAGGGCTTAAGCAGCTCGCTTTGTGGACTTGTCATGATGAAACAAATTTGGATTCTTTCATTTCAGTGAAGTGAACTCTTAATGCTACAACATACAAATACGTTATAAAGACACAACAAAGACGTTGTATGAAATTGTTTGCTTCCAACTTTGTGGAAACAGTTTGGGGAAGGCTCACATATGGGTGTGAAAGTCAAGTGTCCACAAACTTCCTGCCTTATTCTGTACCTTCTGCATAGTGTTCTAAACAGACCATATATAAGAGATCTGATAACGTGAATTGCAAAACATATGATATACTGCCAAGTCACAGTTGTATTTCCAATATGGTGGCACACATGCTCATGGCCCTGAAGGAGACAATCCCCAGAACAAGACTTGCAGTGGATTGAAGCTCCTACAGATGGCTATTCAAGCTAAAGGCCTGTGGCAGCAGGGGGCATGGTTGCTCATCAGAGACAAGGTGGGTTGAACCAGAAGGTAACGTGTGATGACTCTCACCTGTGTCTTATTATTGCCAGCCGACTTATGCTTCTTTCATTGTGCTTTTAATTACTGTCACAAGCTAGAGAGAGAGAGAGATTATAAAAGCCCAGGTGCCCCCATGATAGTCTCCCCACTTGGCAGAATTATAAAGTCCCTCACCAGCTTCCACCAAAACCCAACACCCAGCACTTCTTTACTTGCCAAACAAGCAGTGCTTATTCAGCCACAGGCCAAAAGCCTGTGGGCTCTCCAGAAGTTGCTGGATCCCATCTCATCTCTAGTTATCTGCATTACCACCAGCCACACATGGTCTCCACTAAGATTGCCTGCACTGTTGATCTGGTGGCCTTCATTGAGCTTTTTGAACATGCAGTAACTGTGTGGGGATGACCAGAGAATTAATGGGCTTTTCAGCTTGTCCCATTTCTATCGGGGGAAGCCCAGCTTGCTGCCCTCGACTTGCAGTTGAGTTTGCAGCTGGAGTATCCAAGTATCAAGAGGGCCGTCCTGCAGGAGGTCACCCAGATACCAGAGGAGCATTACTGATGTTTCCACTTGCTGCAGGTCACTGAACTCAGCCACCTCTTTGTCTGTGCGCAGCAGCAAAAGGACTTGTGTAATAGGTGGTTCCTGATTGAGGAGCAGGATGCAGAATATTATCAACCTGGTGGTACTAGAGCAGTTCATCAGTTGACTCATGACAGACAAGAACAACAGAGTGGGTCCAGTGCCACTGGCCCACATTCCTGTATGAAGCCATTCAGTTGCCAAAGGATCATCTGGTGGTGGACTCTAGTCTAGGTGTCTCTTTTTTACTTGTTTCCTCACTTTCTCTCCTCTCCCTTCTCCTTGTACAGTCCAGCTTCCCAGAACCAGGGGCCCCATTATATAACCCTGGAATTTACCTCCCCTCCATCGTTCACCTCTCTAACATCTCCCAATTCTCCCTTTCACAAACCTCTGTAGTCTCTCTACATGAGGAACATCCCGATCCCCATTTCCACCAGAATTGTGGCAAAACTTGGGCATTTCCAGGATCAGTAACCCCTCATGGAAGTGGGAATGCTGATCTGGATTCCAGATGTGCTTCAGACCTTTCCCAATCAAGCAGGGAAATACTGCATACCAATATGGATTACCCATCAGGTCTCAATAGATTCAGGTTTTAATCAGACCTCAGTCCATTAAAGCCTGATTCAAAGTAAGACACTGAGAATGGTAGGTTGATGAAGGTTAGGTGTGTGCATGAGGATATCTGTGAATGTCTGCCGGTGCCCATATTTATAGTGCCAAACACAAAGTGTTCAGGTGCTAGGAATTCCTAGCATCATTATTCCACACAGTTTGAACACACATTGGCTGAGGTTTTGGAAAATGTTAAAAATGATTATGGTGGATGGGTCCTGCTGCAGTGTATCAAAGTGTGTGATTTGTGCAGCTCTGGCCAAGAAGGCAGTACCCGGGTCGTCAACATTTATGCCAAGTCATGATCACTGAGAGGAAGCAGAGGGCCTTGCACCCCTACCTGCCTTGGAGGTGTTCCCCTATGCAAGCTTTATGAATTATTAGGGCTGAAATTGTTGCACACCAGGGATCAATATATACTGGACCTGAAGCAAAACTCCACACTTTGAGTCACCTAACACAGGAGAGTTTTCTTTAGTCAAGTCCAAGAAAGGTAGTCCTGGCTATATAACAGGGAGCTTGGCTATGGGAATTTACACAGGAAGATAAAATGCTTGTATTATTTCCCATGCCATGCTCTGATTTACTCATGAAGTGGCAACGGGCTGTTGAGGTCACACAGCGAGTTAGGAAAGGCAAATGGATAGAAGTACTGCAAATAGACTACCGTAGAGAGAGGAGTTTCCTGTGTCTCTGGCAGTGATACTTCCGGAGAGAGCATGAGAGCAGCTGGGACCAGAGGGGCCCATAAAAAACCCTGCTCATTCCACCCCAGTCCTTTGTGTCATTACCGTATTTTCCGGACTGTAAGCCGCTACTTTTTTCCCACGCTTTGAACCCTGCAGCTTGTACAATACGGCTTATCTATAGATTTTTCTTCGCTAACTGCCATCAGGGGGTGCTAAAACGTGACAGACACAAGAGGTCAATGCAAAGAAAGAGACGCTACCGGTAGTTTTTGGCGCACTCACCGGCACGACACCGACAGAGAGACTGAAAAGGTGTGTGACGGAGATGTTCTGATTCTCTTCAAGTCCGACACTGAAGAAGACGACTCCAGTGGTTTCAGTGCCCAGGAGGAGGATGAATAAAAACATTTAATGACTTTTCTGTTTTGTTCGGTCAGCCGTTTTACTGCTGTGTTACAGGCACCGTTTGGAAACAATTAAGGAATGTAATTAAACATTTACAAAATCTTTCTTTTGTAAATATCTCATTTCACAACGTATATATCTGCGGCTTATAGTCTGGTGCGGCTAATATATGTTTTGTTTTGTTTTTTTAAACTTCTTTTAAAATTTAGTGGGTGCGGCGTATATTCCGATGTGCATTATAGTCCGGAAATTACGGTATTCACTGGTCTAGAGAGCATAGAGTACCATAAGCCAAGGGGAAATTTCCATGTGTCCAACATAAGTATGTTAGTTGCCCGTAACATTTACCAGAGCACAAGAGAAATTTAGTTTGGGATGAACTTGACATGGGAGTAATCAGAGTCCCACCATGACTGGAGCAGTCCTGTGGTTTTGGTGCCCAAGCCTGATGAGTTGGCCGAGTTTTGTGTGGACTTTAGAAAAGTGAATGCACTGTCTAAATTTGATGCACACCCTTTGCAGTGCATTGATGAAATGCTCAAATGATTAGGCATGGCTCTCTTTTATTCAACACTGGATTTATCCAAGGGGTATTGGCAGATTGTCTCCTATATGCTGAATGGCTTTAGTAATGTTACCCTTTCTTTGGTTGTCAAAGCTATTCCAGTGGCTTTGATTAATCTTATTAAAGGAATGTTGCAATATTTATTGAGCATTACAGTTTTATAGATGGTAAATTTAATAATTTAATTTTAAGATGACTAATTACAAAAGAATGTATTCCTCTTCCTGTTAAAAGAAAAACAATATTTTAAAGTTTTTCAAAAGAGGACGTTATCACAGTTAGAACTAGATATCTGTCTTTTCATGTGTTGCCTAAAATGAAGGAGGTTCATTTCAAAACAGTTTATGATATTTATCCATGAAATTATATCCAGCAAATTTTTAAGAGTAATGTTTAATTTGGAAAATAATGTTTGTGCATTTTGGCAAAATTATATTGAATATGAGGAACATTTTTTTTACAGATGTGAAACTGGGAAAAAAAAACTTCTGTATTCAAACAATGTAATATCTGCTCTCGAATATCATAATGTTAAGTTAGGAATTTTTATGCAGAACAAAGATGTGGAATTTGTATGTCATAATACTTTGATTATAGGTAAAAATTTATATTCCCAAATGTAGATTTTTTTAAGAAGTTGTTCTTAAATTCGAGGCTTAAAATTCTCGAAGTGAATCCACTTTTTTTTCCAGTCTGTTAGAAAACTAAGAAATGGAAGTCACTTGAGACATTATAGTTTATTGTATGTACAATTTATATATATATATATATAATATATCTTTAGTATATATTTTATTGTTTGCGTGTGTGTGTGTGTGTGTGTGTGTGTGTGTGTGTGTGTGTTTACGTATATGCTTCTTGTATTCTTTATGTTGGTTCAAAAGAGAAACCTTTGTTCCATGAACATGGTTCAATAAAGAGCAATTTATTTTCTCACATATATAGTTCGTAGATTTTCCCATATCTACAGTTAAAAAAAGTTGTGTTACTGCCGCCTATGGTGACGTCACTCTATTATATAATGACTACCTCCTTCTCTCTGAGATAAGAAGGAGTTTCATTTTCAAAAAAGTTGCAAAGCATTCAGGTATTTTCTAATTTGTGTATTAGCATAGCAGTCAATTAGCAATACATTTTGGCTAGTTCGTTCTTTGGTTTACCACTTTGAGCAGCATGTGTCAAAAAGCATGATAAAAAGCATTCCATAACGTAGTTTTGGAATATCTGTCAGCTTTTTTATTCCATATATTTTTGCATTTGTGTGAAATAGCAATTTCAACAAATTAAATACTAATAAGCATAAAATATCACATGAAACAGCTTTTGCTTGTTCTAAATATGTCCAAATATGTCTTCTTCCTAGTTTACTTTGAAATGTACAGTTTCAGTTGTGCATGTCTTATTGTTTTGTGTATTATTATAATTATTATAATAAACTATCAGTGTGAAATAAAAACAGCTTTTGATGCAGAACCAGTGAGCAAGCTGTAGATTAGAAATTGGTGTTGTTTGCTAACATTAACATAGTATTACTTTGTTGTTTTGTGTAATAAACAACAGCTAAAATATATTATTTTGTTTTGTATTTGCTACATTATATATTACGTATAGATTCAGATACAGATACAGATTCATAAGTTAACAGCCTTACATATTCACAGCCTTCACTAACCAATCTGGAACTGCTCTGTGTACAACAGTGCTTTCTGGAATAAATTCTATTCTTCTTATGGACCTAGCAAAAATATGGCAATGGCAAAAAATACAAATTTTAATAATAGGAATTTCCAGGTACACCAGCTGATCATGTCCTCTAAACCCCTGAGAGTAATCTGCAAGTCTAAGAATAAGGGTTCAAACAATAATTACATTAAGATTTTGATAAAACTCTTCTAAGGTATTATGATGTGGTTTGTTATCGAACTTTATATTCTTTTTGAATATCATTTGCTATGGCTGTACAAGTTACCCTGTGTTTGGTATTCTAAGATCTTGATTCACGTGCCCATCTTTAAATTTTAGCGCCTGCCCCTTTAAAGATCTCTGCACGGCCCTGAAGATAATTTCACACTGCCCGTCCCCCTGACTCAAAGCGTGGTCAGATTATGGATGCCCACGCACTGTGCCCTGTGACTGGACCAGGCCCAGACCTGGACTGGATCTAGACAAGGTTCCCAGACTGACAGTTTTTTTTTTTTTTTTAATCTCTTTCATTTTTAATTGCTTAAAACTCAGAACAGGTTGTGTTCGTTCCTTAAAATAATAAGTAGAATAACAATGCTGATTAATACAAAAAAAACTTTATCATAATGTAAATGGGATACAGTAAAAAAAGAGAATGTAATTAAATGAGTGCATGGATATCTCAAGCAACTAATGCGTAAATGTATTCTATCTTGACAGAAGAAAATTTCTGGCTCCGTCAGCAGCTTGGTTTTCAATTAATCATTATTGTGCGAATTTTTGATTATGATCTAATTTAATATTTTAATGATTCTGTAAAAATCCACATCGATGGTTTAGAATAAAAGTCTCGAAAATGTTTAATGTGTTGACCCCACTTTTGTTGAGGGAGTTTAAACAACATAGCAACCCTAGAGCCCTTGAAGCCCCACCGCATCTTGGTGATCACAGTCACGGTTAGTACGCTGATCACTGTTTCTTACTCAATATCATACTCTACCTGTATGGTCTAATGGTGCCTGTTGAAGTTGTACTTCATCTTAAATGAAGTCATCATTATGATTATTATGATCTTTTTGCTGCGCCCTCCTGTCCTCAACCCCACTAAACATCTTTGGGATGAACTGGAACACATACTGCACCACAGGCGTCTTCACCCAACATCAGTGCCTGACCTGCTCTTGTGGCCACAACACAAATCCCCTCAGCCATGCTTCAAAATCAAAAGGTTATTTTAACAGAAAAGGGGGAATTGGTGAGAAGGTAAGTTGTCCACAAACCTTTGTCCATATAGCGTATGTTTAACAGAATATAATATAAATAATAGTAAATGCACAGTGATGCAACTTTTTATACAATGTACATGCAAGAATGTGGTAACTGAATTTGTGAAAATAAATATCACATTATTTGAATAAAACCTAACTATTTTCTGAACTCATGACTCTTTGAATTGTCACTGTTCTTTATACAACCATTCTGATTCACTAATTAGACAAATTAGACAAACAGCATTCCAAGTGTGCTTATATTTAGTATATCCATGCTGGGACATTATACAGTTATTTCACTCATCTTGTATATGTCCCGAACACTAACTGGAAGGTTATTCACTAACTGTGGGGCTTTATAAGAGAAAGATCTGCCCCTGCTGTAACCTTCACTATTCAAGGTACTAACAAATTACCTGCACCTTTGGGTCTAAGTGGATCATAAAAGATCAGGAGATCGCTCAGGTACTGTGTTGCAAGACCATTCAGTATTTTATAGGTCAACAGTAGTATTTTATAATCAATGTGAAATTGGATTGGGAGCCAGTGCAGTGTAGATAAGATAGGAGTGATGTGCTCAGATCTTCTGGTTCGAGTAAGGACTCTCGCTGCTGCATTCTGGATGAACTGGATCTTTTTTATTCACCTACTGGAACATCCAGACAGTAAGGCATTACAGTAATCTAATCTAGATGAGACAAAAGCATGAAATAGTTTTTCTGCTTTGGGATGGGACCAGAGCAGATTATTGCATCGGACATCGCCTTCGCTAATTTAAACACCTCTATGAAGTTGTACTTAGAAACCTCTGACTGCCCTAACTAGTTTTTCTGCATCGTGCAGTGACATTATATTTCTTAGACTGGAATCAATGATCACACCGAGGTCTTTTACGTCTGGACACGGTGATACAGAGAGGCCATCCAGTGTTACTGTGTAATCAGAAAACTTGCTTCTAGCTGAATGAGGTCCTAGTACAAGTACTTCCGTCTTATCAGAATTAAGTAACAGGAAATTAGTAAGCATCCGTTCTGTAATGTCCTTTACACAGTCCTCAATTTTATTAAGCTGGTGTCTGTCATCTGATTTTGCTGAAACATTGTAACGTTGTGTGTCATCAGCATAGCAGTGAAAGCTACATACCATTCACATACATACCATGAATAATGTTACCCAGGGGGAGCATACATAAGGAAAAACGCAGCGGGCCTAGCACATAACCTTGTGGAACACCAAAGTGTACCTTACTATATGAAGAGGAGTCACCATTTACATCAATAAACTGATAACGATCAGTCAAATAAGATCCAAACTAGGAGAGGGCCATTCCCTTAACTCCAACAGACTTTTCTAATCTATCAAGGAGTAAATCATGATCAATGGTGTTGAAGGCTGCACTAAGGTCTAGTAACACAAGCAAGGAGACACAACCCTGATCAGAGGCCAGCAAAAGGTCATTTACCACTTTAACCAGCACTGTCTCTGTGCTATGGTGAGGTCTAAAGTTACCCTGACTGATACATTTCATGAATGTTATTCCTGTGTAGGTATGAGGTTAACTGCTGTGCTACAGACTTTTCTAAAATTTTAGAAATAAAGGGGAGATTGAGTATTGGCCTATAGCTAGAAAACTGATTGGGGTCAAGTTCATGTTTTTAATCAGAGGTTTGATAACTGCTAATTTTATAAATTTTAGGTACTTAGCCACTGCTAAGTGAAGAATTAATTATGTTTAAAATAGGTTTGATTATTTCAGGTATTATCTGTTTAAAGGATCATGTAGGTAAAGGATCTAGCATACAGGTCGATGATTTTGAAGAGAAAATGGTTGAAGTTAATTCAGTTTCTTGAAAGGGGTAAAACATTCTAGTTGCTTATCTTGTATAGTTATATTGTTATCTACTGAGTTCATTCTCAAATTGTTAGGTTTTAAATTCATAGTCCGAATTTCTTGTTTGATGTTTTCAATTTTGTTATTGAAAAAATTCATAAAGTCATTGCTACTGAACTCTGGTGTGAGGACTTATACAGTATAAAATACAGTAGAAAATAAGAACCTAGGGTTATTTTTGTTATCTTCTATTAGGGTGGACAGATACGTAGATCGAGCAGCACTTAGAGCTTTCCTATAGCCCAGGAGGCTCTCCTTCCATGCTAGTTTGTATACTATCAATTTAGTTTGATGCCACTTTTGCTCTAATTTCCGAGAGGTTTGTTTTAGGGTTCACATGTCATCTCATTTTTTCTCTCTAATTATTTTTCTTTTAAGTGGATCTACATTATCTAGCGTACAGCGAAGTGTTGACTCCACACATTTGGTTGCCTGATCGAGATCTGCAGAGTCTGAGAGGATCTAATCAGGGTTGATAGGTTCAGGAGATTATTGATAAAATTCTGTGCGGTAGCTGACATAAGTATTCGTTTGCCCCGATAGCATGGCAAGGTGCATATATCATACTGTGGGGCAAAAAAGTATTTAGTCAGCCACCATTTGTGCAAGTTCTCCCACTTAAAAAGATGAGAGAGGCCTGTAATT
>JAQLOM010001378.1:0-10371 GCA_030068315.1 Chrysichthys thysi | reverse complement strand
ATATATATATATATATATATATATATACATACACACACACACACACACACACACACTCCCACACACACACCCTCACACACACATATATACAGGAGGTCCTCGGGTTACAACAGCCTCGACATGCGACATTTTGAGTTTACGATGCTCGCTCCAATAAAAACGTAAAAAAACAATTGAGGCATGAGTGTTTCGGTTCATGACGTTAGCTTTGTACGTATGGACTGCATGGGCATTTTGGGGGGAAAGGATTATTGAACAAATAATCCATCTTATTCACATTCATTACACTAACATCTGTAGTTCTTTTGCATCTTCTCAATCATTACTGGTGACAAATTGCAAATGTGTCAGCTGCAAAAACTGAAAAATATCAGCCCAAATGTAGATCTAATCAGAGGGTGTGTCACTGTGTCATTATCTGCCTTGACTGTTACTCATGGCTGGCTTGAGTCTACAGTCTGAGCTAAAAAGAAATCAGTCCCAAAGTCTCTTCTACATACCATCTATTCATCTATTATCAATACCATCATGGTCAAAGGGAAGCTGGAGCCAGCTGACTTCAGGCGAGAGGTGGGGTACAACCTGGGGAGGTGGCCAATCTATCACAGAGAGGAACTACCATTAACAACAACAGACAATTCAAAGTAGTCAGTTGACCCAATAAGCCTGTTTTTAGGCTGAAGGAGGAAACCTGAGCACCCAGAGTAAACCTACACAGGCACAGGGCAGACGTGCAAACTCCACACAGAAAGACCCCATGTCCCAACCCAGAACCTTCTTGCTGTGAGGCAACAGTGCTAACCTTGCAATACTATGTTGCCCTTTTACTATACTGTCTATTTTTTCAATTACAATCACTTCCACAAATGTCTCAGATAATCCCCTTTAAAACATTTGTTGCACTCAACAGAGGTTTCAGCTATGATTATTTAAATCGCTGCTTTATTCAGTGAATCCCCTTACTATTTAGGGAGGCTATTAGATATTCTTTAGTCAGCTAACACTTGAAAGTGTCCAGCTAATCACTGACCTCCCCTTCACTTGTCTCTGTATTTATTTATGGTTGCAATAACAGCACTTTCTTAATCTAATTAAAACTCCCATCAGTCTCAGTATACCGCCAGCCTTTTCATTTAGCTGACAGCATGTCTTTCTTGGATGATGAACGGGAGAAAAAAGAACACACAGGAGTGATAGGGCAAACTGGTTATCACTGGAAACCATCTTTGCTAACTGCCTAATCAATCAGCACCGCGGTCCGAGCACCCATGAACGCGAATAAGTGTCATAAATTAAATTCTAATGAAATAACTCATTAGTTGTTTAATAAGAGAGGAGCTGGTGGAGAGAAAATGAGCGTGGCTCGACCTTTTGAACTGTTCTGACCAGCAATGGATCCTGATTAATTTAGTGAGATAAATGAGCATATTGACGTCAATCCATCTCGCTGATTTCAGCAAGACGTGCTTTCATTAGTGTTAGTGACGGTTAGGTTTTTCTCCGCTTTACTTCCTTTATGCCAGCAAAGCCTATGTCTGTGTATGTGTGTTGAAAGTATTAGAGGGAAGATTTGTGTTTGTGGGTGTGGGTGTGTGTTCTGGAAGGATAGTAGAAGGTGTTAAGGGGTCCTGTCTTCACCTGGGGGAAAGGGGGAACCTGGAATGTCATAGCAGGCACATCTCTTTCACTTATTTTCTCTGTGTGTGGTAAGCAAACCAAGATTTGTGGGAGGAGCAAGCAGAAGCGACAAGTGATTAGAGGAAGAGAATTCTTAAAAACATTGTGTGTGTGTGTGTGTGTGTGCGTGTGTGTGTGTGCGCGCATGCAACTGTGGGTCCATCATGTGTCGAAAAGGATGTGCTGATATGTTTCATCAGAGCGAGTGTCACTGTGCTTTTACTTCCCAGATATTTAGAGTCAAGATGGAGCATGTTCATTCACCACTGAAACAAAATCTCGATAAAATCCCAGAAGGTTCAGCACAAAGATTCATAGTGTGGATCATTACAAAAGACAGCCTTAGCAATGAGCTTATTTCCTAGGATTTTCTGGTTAATTACAGTAAACTACACTGTCATTAATATTCATTTACAATGCACACAACTCCTTTGCTCACGATCTCCGTCAGTCAGTGCTTACATCTCTTCCCACACATTCACTTAAAAAAAAAAAACCCACAAAAAACCTTGCTTTAAGCACCATTATCGCTTCATCTCTTGGGAACTGTGTGTGTGTAAAGTGTGTTATGTGGCACACTCAATTGCCTCTTCAGCGATGATGTCCCTCTAATGAGTACGTGACTGGAGCGTAAGGCTATCAAAACTTCACAGTTAATTATGCAAATGAACTCATCGATGTGCAAAAGACCAGTCTGAATTATTAAAGTTATATATGGCTATCCCTATCTCCAGTAAGTATATTATCTCATTTCTTTAACATATGTAATGAGTTGTTCCCCAATTAACCCCTAACCTAAGGTTTGAAAATGAGCAGTCTAGACATTTTTGCCACTAGCACAGGGTTAGGTTACATGCCTGGCTCGGGAATGCTGAGTGTTGGTGCTGCTGCATAGGTTAGAGGTTTACTGTTTATTTATTACTACTTTAAAAAAAAATGAAATCTAAAACTTAAAAAAATTCAAATCAAATTCAGTTCTTCTATAGATGGCAGTCAAATGCCTAGATAAACCAAAAGCATGGTAGTGGTCAAAATATGATGCCGCATGCTGCCATAGGAAACTAAACAACAGTGTGGTGCTGTATGGACAGTTGTGAAGCAGAGTTAATGTTACCACCCTGAAGTGGATTATCTTCCTATAAAAGCATATTACATGTCTTTTATTCCCTGTATACCACAACAATTTACCAATGATTATGATTTTAATTTATTAAAGAATGATGTTGTGCTTTTAAAATATTTATTAAATGAAATGTGAAACATTCATGAGACAGCTTACTTCGTATTATCACTCAGAGGTGAGGCCAGACGTTTATGTACATCTTGGCTGAAGATCGCATTTTGCACAACTCCACACGTTTCATGTCACCACTGCTTTGTTCATATCACAACAATTGATTAGAGATTGATTTATTTCAGCTTGTATTCCCTATGTTGGAATGTCAGTTGATCAAATGTTTACTGTCTCTTTAAATTGTCCGGAAGAATTTTGACATAATGGACTTCTGACCCGTTAATCTTAATGTAATGGACTGCTGATCCAGAAAAAAGCTTCTTATTAGCCAGCTGTCATAATTAGGAGAAAAGTGGGAGAGAAGCTATCACTGTATAAGGGCCTACCTTTAGAGCCAGTGACTTTTTGCCCTTGATATCAAAGGAAAATTCAAGCAAACGTCAGAAAATACAGGTAGTCTTCAGGTTACGATGGAGATGTGTTCCGATATCCCCATCGTAAGTGGAAAATATCATATGTTGAACCACTGCTTAGCCTAGCCTACCCAGGAGTCAGTATTGGGTTCTATATTGTAATAATCTGGTAATAAATTAAACAAATTACAGTGTAAAATTTAACAATTACCAGTTTTGATGTCTGTCTCTTTTAAGTAGCATAACAACAGCTGCCTGGTCATAGGGTAAAATAAATTTGGGTAATGAAGCTCAATAAAAAAGTCCTCTTCGTCTTTTCACTTCCTGTAGGAGACATGCTGGGGCATTAAAATTAGCCCTTTGAAGCACACAAAAAACATGGGGAAATGCACTGTACAGTACACTGATACACAAGTTAACTCCGTGAGTTGCGGGAGAGAGTGAGACAACGCGCAATTTCTAGACACAATTAAACACATAAAGAAAACATTTGTGAGCATATAGTGAGGTGAGTTTTGTGTAGAATTCGTAGAAACATCACGTGCGAGTAATGCTATGGGCAAACAACTGGGATGTTGGCGAATGCTGGTTGCATGTTGCTGGCTGCATATGCGTTGTAGCCATCAGTCAATCACAACCAAGGTTAAATCAATAAGGCATACTGATTGGCCTAAATAAAATCTGCGAATAGCCGGTGGCGCGAAATTTCAACCGCGATATAGCGGGGGATTAGTGTAGTATAAAATATATATTGATATTAAAATAAACTATTAACTAAAGTAAAAAAAAAAAACAGTATACAGTAGTGTAAAACAAAGGTCACACTTTGCTTACCTTTGTAAGGAGGAGTTTGGGCATGAAGGAATGGAAAGGGAAATGGAAAGGCATGGGGGGGGTTGGGGGGGTACTGTTTGGACTTCATGGCTATATAGTGCTGAGAGCACATCTGAACACTGCTACTGGCTGCTAGACACCTGTATGTGCACATTGTCTCAGTGTGTGAGGGCTTGGGATGATGTAGTGTTAGGATGGTGTCAGTCAAGGAATCTGTTCGTCAACCAAATTTCATACGTGAACCAATTTTGTTTCATGAAATTTTCGGTCGCGAACCAAATTGTTCATAGGCCACAGTGTTCGTGAACCGCAGGCACCCCTGTACCAGCAACTGAAGTTGCTTCCAAATCCCTCACAGAATGCTTGACCTTAATGTGGATGCAACACATTCTCTAACATTTTATGAGGAACTAACAGGACAAAACCATTTGATCCTAGAACAACAGTGGCAGCAAGACAGGCTTGATGCCATACTGAAGCCACTTACTGCCAGGTCTTCTTAAAAAATTTTGTTGAGCTATAACCTGCATCTCAACTGGACCCAGTCGCCAAGCACAGGCTGCTGCACATAAAAGCTTAAGCCAGATGCCTGTGTGGCAGTCTCTCCAATCAAGCGCAAGCCAGAGGTCAAAAGGACAGTCTTGCCAGTGAAGCTTAAGCCAGACGTCGATAGGGCGCCCTCCCCAGATAAATTAAAGCCAGATGGAGTTTCTGTCACATATTTGCTTTATTTCAGGCACAAAATGGGTAGCAAGGACGACACTACCCACCATCCCTAGCATATCACAAGCCCTAGTCACAATCCTCACTGACCACTCATCATTGTTGTTGCACTAATTACTAACCCTATTTACATTTCAGTCTGTGTCTCATTGTCAAACGTCAGTCTTGTTTCACCTTGGTTATTCTTAGTCTAATGCATTTACTATACCACATTCTTCTTGATCTGCCTCCATTTAATGATCATAAATACCTGCACTTGTGTCTACCTCCCAGTCCCTGACAATTGTCCAGAAAAGATGCACAAACTAACTCTTATGGCTGAATGACCTTTGACCCCAATGGTTCAACTGAACTACAGGACAACAATAAAGAAACTGGTGAAATAGTTGGAGGTATCAGGGTCCCCAGTATGTACGTTAGGGGAACTCTACATGGCATACAGCATGAAGATTGCAGGTGATCACCAACCTATTGGACAGGTCTTCTATGGTCAGATGAAACAAAAACTGCATTATTTGGCCATAATGAGCAGCACTATGTATGTAGGAAAAATGGTGAGCATTTCACTCTGAAGAACGCCATTACGATTGTGAGGCTTGAGGGTGGGAGCATGTGGGGAATGTTTTGCTGGTAAACGGACTTGTGCGCTTCAGAAAATTGATGGTATCGTCAGAAAATAGGCTTGCTTAGAAATACTAAGGCAACACATCACGACATCAGCCTAAAGTTAAAATTCTGCTGCAGCTACTATGTCTTTCAGCAGGACACTGATCCTAAGCATACTTAACAACCTAGATTGTAATCTGTCTTAAATACAACCTAGGGAAAGTGTTGGAGTGGCCACTGAGGCAGAGGTAGGGTGAAATTTAGGATGGAAATATTTAATAGCTCACAATGTTAAGGAAGCCAAAAATAGGCAGTTTTAGAACACCTAGTGATTAATTTGCATAAGGTCAGTAATGTGCTTGGGTATAAAAAGACATCCCAGAGAAGTAGAGTCTCTCAGCAATAAAGATGGGGAGGGGTTCACCTTTCTGTGAAAGCCTACATGGGCAAATAGTGCAACAATTTAAGAATAATTCTTATGTTCCTCAATATAAAATTACAAAGAATTTGGGGATTTCATCATCTACAGTACATAATAACTTTTAAAGACCCAGAGAAATTTTTTTATGCATGAGGCAAGGCTGAACCAACATTGGCTAAACCAATATTTGATGGCTGTGATCTTTGCGCCCTCAGGTGCATTTATAGAGATATATTTCTATAGTGGAAATCCCTGCATTGGCCCAGGAACACTTCCGAAAACCATCTATAAAAACAGTTCACCTCTGCATCCACAAATACAGATTAGAACTTGTGAGGCAAGGCTAACATAGTTACTCTGGATGGCCTTTCTGTTTCACCATGAGCAGAAGTAAAAGATCTTGGTGTGATTATTGACTCCAGTCTGTCTTTTGAAGCTCATGTAGAAAATATTACTAGGACAGCCTTCTTTCAGTTTTTTCCCCCAATTTTTCCATATTGAAAAATTGCATGTCATTGCACGATGCAGAAAAACTAGTTCATGCTTTCATCTCATCTAGGTTAGATTATTGTAATGCCTTACTGTCTGGATGTTCCAGTAGGTGCATAAGCAAGCTCCAGTTAGTCCAGAATGCAACCGTGAGACTCCTTACTAGAATAAGAAGATTTGAGCACATCACCCCATCTTATCTATACTGTGCTGGCTCCCAATCAAATTTCCCATTGATTATAAAATACTACTGTTAACCTATAAAGCGCAAAATGGTCTTGCACTGCAGTACTTGAGCAATCTCCTCGTCTTTTATGATCTGCCATGCCTACTTAGATCCAAAGGTGCAGGTAGCTTGTTAGTACCCCAAGTTAGTATTGAAGGATATGGCAGGAGGCAGATCTTTCTCTTAAAAAGCTGCACAGTTATGGAATAACCTTCCAGCTGGCGTTCAGGGCTCAGACACAATCTCAATAATTAAATCTAGGCTGAAAACATATCTGTTTAGTCAAGCTTTTAGTTAATAGCTTTATTAGCTAAAGGAGCAGACCTGGAGGATTCTCAGGCACAGAGTGTTCTGGTAAACTGGGATGTTTGGCTGTTCGGATGTTTGCATGCCCCCCCCGCAGGTTTACTCAGGTTTGTTGATGAGTAGGTGGATGCTTTATGTCCCAAGGCTCCCTCATGTTGGTGTTACCTTCTGGCTCTCCTTTATAGTTATGCTGTCATAACTATTGTTGTGGGAGTTCCTGCTTTCACTCAGCACAGTGTATACATTGGCTTTAATCATCATGTGACAATGCTTATACTTAACCTGTTTCTCTCTTTCGCTTGCTTTCAGTCGAGGTGCACATGCTGTTCCTGAGATAGCGGGTGAGTGTTGTCCTGATTGTCTGATTTGATTTATCACCTGAAATCCAATCGCTCCTGTTGAGGATGGCCCCATATGAACTACCTCAACATACATCCAGGATCTGTAAAGATGGCATTGGTCTGCTGCTGATATGAGCGGTTCTGCTACAATGCCTCAGGACTTAAATTACCACAAACTGTCTTGCACTCAAAACTTCATCAGCAATCTGTTGGAATAGAACAGATTTTATGTTTAAACTACAGTGAATCTGGTGCTAAACAATGGTATTTTTGGACCATATAACAATGGTTATAGAACTGAATTAGTTATAATGGCAATATCCAGTGTCACCCAAACGAGGATGGGTTTCCTTTTGAGTCTGGTTCTTCTCAAGGTTTTTTCCTCTTGTTGTCTCAGGGAGTTTATCCTTGTCACCGTCGCCACAGGCTTGCTCATTAGGGATATACATTATCGCTAAAGGTGTAGCAAGGCGAAGAGCACCTGCCCTCATACTGTCAGGTGAGGGGTGTGTGGCGGAAACATGCGTGGAGAGCCATGGATAAATATATATAGATATATATTTATTTATAAAAGGAAGTAGCACTCTAGGTGCAAACGGCAAGCAGTACTCTCTATGAAACAGGCAGGGTTAATCGATCTTGCTAACAGGATGAACTGGAATAGTCTGATGAACGTAAACTGGGACAGGCAGAGAGTCTTCAGGTACAAACAGAGCAAACGTAGACTAAGCAGGAATCAAGGTACTAAACAGGCTGAGGTCAAACACGAAGAATCCAGAACATGACAAAACAAACCGGGCTAGGCTGGAGGCAGAGAGATATCACAGTCCAGGGTTCATACACGGGACATCCAAAACAGAACAGAGACGAGAAAGCAGGAAGTAAACCAGTTAACGGATCCAGAGTAATACAGGGGATATCCAGAACAGAGCAGGGGCAAGATAGCAGGAGAATAGCCAGTAAACAGTTCCAAGGTAATACAAGGGATATCCAAAACAAGGCAGGGCAGGACTAGGCACAGAAACAGTGGTCAGGCAAAACAAGGTCATAAACAAATAGCAATCAGAAATTACAGCGGCTCGGCAATGACTACGGACGGCAAGTTCAATGCTTCGTGAGTCAGTGTACAAAATGAGAGCCTTATATAATCCATAGTAAACAAGCAACAGCTGTGCTCTAATTAAACCAGATGACTGATCTAGTAAGCTCATTGGTTCTGAGGCACGGGCGTAGCTGCTCCTGGGAAATGAAGTCCGAGTCACAAAGCGTGTTGCCACAGTTCACAAAAGCGAACGGGTTGCCACATTTCACAAAACGGACGGGTTGCCAGATTTCATAAAAGCGGACGGGTTGCCAGAGTTCATGAAAGTTAAGTCTGTATTCACAGACTGCAGGGCTGAATCCTGACACATACGCACATACACACCTACGTGCCCATTGTCATCACAAACTCTACCATGCAAAAATCATATCTAAAGATAATCCAGAAAGCCACTGCCTTCTCTCAGCCCAAGCTCATTTAAGATGGACTGAGGTGAAGGGGAAAAGTACCCTGTGGTATGACAAATCACTCACTCACTCATCTTCTGCCGCTTAATCCTGTTCAGGGTTGCAGGGGGAAGTTGGAGCCAATCCCAGCTGATTTCAGGCAATATGCAGGGTACACTTAGGAGCATTTTAGAGTAGCCAATTAGCCTAATCCCCTCTGTGTTTGTCTTTGGACTGTGGGAGGAAATCAAAGTACCTGGAGGAAACCCACATGACATGGAGAGAACATGCAAACTCCACACAGAAAGACACCCAGGTTGACCCCACGGATCGAACCCAGGACCTTCTTGCTTGATAGTGCTAACGACTACCCATCCGACAAATGTGACTGAGGAAATTTTCAAAAGTGAGTTATTGTTACTTCCACATTGTCCATCTAAGACCTTCAAAATGAGGCATGGTTTGTTGAAATTATTATCAGAAAGTAGAGGAACTACGCTTCACAGTGATACCAAACATGGGTAGGGGGATTCCCCCGTGTCGCCGCAAGCGCGCAGTGAAAAACACGGATTTATCATGGAATACTATGACAAAGGATTAATTAATGAAGATATATGAATGAACATAATGAACAAAACCTTAAAATAAAAGTAGTTTGGGATGTTTTCTTGACGTTTTATCAAGGGGATCAATAAATGAGGGCTTTATGGACTCATTTTTAAGAAAATCTCATTTCGACCAAAACCATGTTTTGCCTCTTAGCTCATAATTAGCCTGTGCGCATTCTGACTCATTATACCAGCACAGGTCACAAATAAAAATTTGAAATTCTTTTTAAGAGGTGAAGGACTATCTGGCTTGTTATCAGTGCTCAGTTCGAAAGCCACCATCCATAATGGTATGTGGGACATTAATGCACATGGCACGGGTAGCCTACACATCTGGGAAGGTTCTATTAATGCTGAATGATATACCGGTATACATGTTTTAGAGCAACATGTGATGCCATCCAGAGAATGTATTTTTCAGGGGAGGCCTTGCTTATTTCAGTACAACAACATGACTCTGTAGAAGAAGAGTCTGGGTGTTAAACTGACCTGCCTACAGTTCAGACTTTTCACCCATCTTAAACATTTGGCACATCTTGAAACAAAATATACATCAGAGGATGCCCTGAACTGTTGAGCAGCTGAAATCCTATATCAGGCAACAATGGGTCAACATTTAATTTTCAAAACTGGCCTCTTCAGTTCCCAAAGGCTTACCAAGTGTTATTAAAAAGAAGATATGATGCAAAACACTGCTAAACATGCCCTGACCCAACTTTTTAAAAATGTGTTGCTGGCATCAAATTCAAAATGAGTACAGTGGAACGTTGGTTTGTGAGCATAATACATTCCGGAGATGTGCTTGTAATCCAAAGCAATCATATACACACAGGGACAAAAATGTCAAAAATGTCAAAAATGTCAATGAAAGAAAAACTCAAAATGGTCACAAAAATAACTTTAATCTGACAAAAGTAATAATAAAGTCTTTTTATTTATTATTACTTTTGTCAGATTAAAGTTATTTTTGTGACCATTTTGAGTTTTTCTTTCATTGACTGAAGG
>JAQLOM010001345.1:0-10372 GCA_030068315.1 Chrysichthys thysi | reverse complement strand
TCTCTCTCTCTCTCACACACACACACACACACACACACACACACACACACACACACACACACACACACACACAAAATTATTAACCCTGAGGTGTGTCTGTCTATTTTAAGGTTTTCTATTCATATCACTTCTGAAAGTTTCTTCTAAAAGCGATTTGTGGTTATATTCAAATGATAGCCAGTCATGCGCTACACAGAATCTTCTGTACACGGTTGTTCTCGTCACCACTCCCTAACCAAGCCTTTAAGAAGCAGTGGTCTTTTTCTTAATACGTTTTTACTTCTGCCGTGTTTGATGACCCCAGTGCTAAAAGATCAGTGATTTATAAGAAGACTGATTTGAGATATAAACCTTTCTAAGCAGGAAATGGTAAAGTCCTAACCAAAGCAGATTGATTAAGACCTCGGTGACGCCAATCAGACACACCTAACATGTGATGAGCTGTCTCAAAGGAATTCTGTTGGTCATAACTGAATTAGGCCGAATACCAGTCCAGGCAGAACACAGGCTTCAGTCATTGGCCATGTATCCATTTGCTGAAAAGGAAAACCACTTCATTGCACAGCATTGTTCTCCGTTTTATAAAAAGAAATCTCATGCAAAAACTCAGGAGAAATAAAAGTGCGAGCACTGAGCATATTACTTTTAAACCGCCAGTTTAAAATCTGAATCTTACCTTATCGTCCTTTGTTAATCCGTCGTTCTTGTTTTAATTTCTTCATACAGCAGTTATCCATGTAGCCAAACGCAAGATTTTCCTCACTAGTGCTTTCCAAAAATGGCAAAATTTGGCAGCATCGTGTGTAAACAAACTTTGAACATGATGGGCATTTGGAAACATTAAAAAATAATTTTTAGATGAAGCTGAGCCGACACGCAGGATCTATAGAAGCAAAAACAAATAAACAAGCAAAAAAAAACTTGTCTTGGTTGTTTTGGGTTGGTGTTTTTTGTTTTTTTTTTTCTCTCGTACTGATTTGGCATGGTATGAAGACTATACAACATAAGACAGGCTGATTTTGTTGCTGTGCTTTTGCACGTCATGTCAACGACACGCACAGAATCAGCGGCATGCAGTTAACCAAGGAGACCATCTGTTTAGTGAGTTGTTCATATTGGTTCACCAGCCATGATGGATTCATGTTTTTTTTTGTGTAATTCAGCTGCTCCCAGTCCACTGCATGTAATGTAACTCGAGGACTGATGTGGCCTCTTAAGAAAGTACTCTGTTCAGTTTCTTGAACTGTTTGAAAGCATTGTTTCCCTAAAACGAATCGAACTGCTCACCACTACACAGAATGTTTTTATGATGATCTCCAGATGCTTGTGTACATATGAAATAAGTGTTCCCAAAACTATATATACACTGGAGATCAAAGTTAGAGAACAAGCTACAATTTCCTTAAATGAGATATTTGAAAAAGGACACTGATCAAAATTAGAGAACACTTTCAGATCCCTCCCAGTTATTGGTGTTAATCTGCAGCTGGTGCTAATTTCCTTCATTATCTGAGAAACCCTGTTTAACTGGCAGCTGAACTTTCCAGTTATCAATGACTTTGTAAGATGTCGAGTCGTTCTAAAGTGACTGAAACCCTCCGGCAGCAGGTCGTCCAGATGAAGGCCAAAGGGACGACCCTATCAGCCATAACAAGAGAAGTTTGTCTTCAAAAAAAATCTGTGATTTCTAGAATATTGCAGTTTTACAATGTCACAAACTCATTCAAGTCCCCCCAAAAGGCTGATCATTCATGATGGACAAATGCAAGAGAGGACAAGATAATGCGGAGAATGTCAATAGGGAATCGTTTCAACACTGCAGCTGGAATTGCTGTCTGTCTTGTCATACAGTGCTTCGACGTTTAAGAGCATTTGGACTGCTGCTTTTTGAACAACTGCTGCAGCGTGTTTCTTGACGTTCCTTCTGTAGCCATGACAGACAATTTCTTGACAATCCCCCCCCCCCAATAGCAAGCAAAGACATGAACGATGATTGGTTAGGGTCAAACATGAAGTATTGTCAGTCTCCAGACCTCCAAAATTCAGACCTGACCAGGACCGGTACGAATTTATGGCATGATGATTGTATTACTAATCTGACCACGCTGACCCTTATGACAGACATTATCATTTAAAGGGTTTCTGCGGTGTCTTGGGGGGAAAAATCTGAATTTTGAGTTTGCATACTTGGTCTTAAATGGTCTTAATGGTCTTTGTCATAATTGTGAACGTGTCGCGATTCTTTTTTTAGGGGACCAATACTTTGGTGGCACAAATTTCTCTGATGGAACACCGTATCCACGTTATAGTCCTTTGTTTCTTTGTTTGTTTGTTTATTTGTTTCTTTCAATACTCCAGATGTAGCACACAGTTGTGATTGTGAATAGTTATTGCATAAATTCATTTCTTTTGTTAGTAATTATACGACTCTTGTTTTCTTTTATATGCTGTCTACTTTTTACCAGAGTGGACATAAAATCGGTCTTAAATTTTAATTCAGAATGTCTTAAATACAGTGGAACCTTGGATTGCGAGCATAATTCGTTCCAGAGACGAATTATGTAATTGTATTCCAAAGCACTCGTATATCAAAGCGGGTTTCCCCATACGAAATAATGGAAACTCAGATAATTCGTTTCACAACCCAGAAATGTTTATTAAAAAAAAAAAAGATTAATACAAAATATAAAGTAAGAATATATAAAACAAAATAAGCTGCATTTTACCTTTAAAAAGAATCGTGGCTGGTGTGATGGAGATGAGAGAGGAGGAGAGAGGGGAGAGGAGGAGGATTATTGTGTAGGATGACTTTCATTACAACTCACAGAATCACTGCAGTCTGACGGCTCGCTGGGATCTTTTTCTTTTCCTGCAACTATCCAATGATCGCTGCTTTTGCCTCCTTTTGAGGATTTGGCAGAAATGCAACATTGCATCGCCATTAAACAGATTCATCGTTCGCACTGCTACAGCCTTATTCGGGTGGTGCTTTTCTACAAAGTTTTGCACTCTTTCCTACATTTTACACATCTCCCTGGGAGCCATTTTCACACACACACTAACAGTATATGCTAGTGTGGATGTTGACTATACGAGTGAGCCACAATCCCGCAGTGAGTGAGAGAGAGAGGTTGTGATCATGTGAGGCTTGGCAGACGAAGTGTATGCATACTACTCATATTGCAAGACCTCGCTCGCTCATCAAGTCAAAATTTATTAAAATTTCATGCCCGTCTTGCAAAACACGAGACGAGCATGAAATTTTCATGACCAAGTTACTCGCAATCCAAGGCTCTAGTTGCTATAGTTGTTAAAACCTGGAGAAACCCTGATGCATTCTGATCTCAGCATAAAAAAAATATACATCGGGCTGAGTTTTCGAGTAAACGCATTTCAGACACGCGGGGGGTGGGGGGTATCCAAAACATCAGTAAAGTTTCAAATGCAAGTTAAGTTGGTGGAATATTTCAAGTGAAAAAAAAAAGAACTAAACGGGGGGGAAATGAGCACTGGCGTCTGAAAGGAAGATGCTGTGATGTTGCAAACAGCTGTGAATAGAGTTTGAAAGCGGCTATCCATCCGTCCGTCCGTCCATCCATCCGTCCGTCAGGCTTGAATATGTTTTGCAGATTTGGCAGCCATACCAAACAACAAAACCTCGCATGGCATTGGGAGCAGTAAAAGAAGCAGGAATGGGGCAGGGGGATTTTATTTTATTATAAAAACAGAGAAGGAGGTGGTATGTTCGAGTTTCCCCTAAAATGTTTTCTTCCCTTGCAACAGCACACAAACATCTTTATAGCTCCAGATTTAGTCTTAGGCCAACTGCAGTTCTTCTCTGCAGCACTTCTCATAATGCATTACTGAAGGCCATGTGTCTAAGGAAGTAATGAGAAGTCTAAACTAAGAAACGTGATCATTTGATGTTTGGATGATTGTTCAGACACAAACGTGGCTTACGTTGCTCTGGCATTTGTCTCAAGTGTTTTACTGAGTGAAACCTTTGTTGCCTTCTAGCTTTGGAGCGTTTGGTCTGAAGCAGCTCTAGATAGTGTGTTGTATAATTAAGAAAATGCTTCTTAAGATTTACAAAATGTAAAATTGGAAATTGCCATTTTATCTTGTATAAAAAAAAGAGTTTGAATGGACTTTTTCTAGACTCGAGCTCAGTTCGGTTCGTAAAAGCAATTAAAATGCAGTCCAAATCTAATTAAATCACCTGAATAATACACAGGTGCTCCCCGAGTTACGATGGCCTGACTTACGATTTTTCGAAGTTACGATGACGATTGTGATCCACTAAAAATGACAAGATATTTAAAACTTGCAAGAAGGCATCGCAGGCAGGCCAGCATAACAACATATGACGTATGTGGACGTTCAGCCGATGCCCGGGAGTACGTAGACGACGCCTGGATCACTCACCTCGTGCAATGCCTCACTCTCTCCGTCTTCTTTCTTTTTTTTTTGTGATTAACAACGGAACAGCTTCAACAGCGGCTGTCTGTAGCCGGAGCTCAGTATTTGTGTAGCGGGGTGTAGCGGCTGGACGGAGCTCAGAGACACGGTGCTGCTGCCTCCACCAGGTGCGGTGCAGCCTCAATTCTTCATAGCATGGATTCGATAAGATGTTAGAAACATTCTTTTGAGATTCTGGTCCATATTGAGCGGATATCACATCGCAGAGGTGTTGTGTTGGATTCAGATCTGGTGACTGGGAAAGCCACTGAAGAACACTGAATTCATGATCATGATCACAGGTTTGAGGTGATTTTGGTTTGCAACATGGTGCGTCATCATGCTGGAAGTAGTCAGTAGAAGATGAATAAACTGTGGTCATGAAGGGGTGCACATGGTCAACAACAGGACTCTATTACGCTGTGGCATTCGCTCTATAGTTGTTTGGTGTTACCTGGTCCAAAGTGTGCCAAAAAACATTCCTCACACCATTACGCCGGGATTTTTGACACTAGGTCCATGAAATCATGCTGTTGGTGCCAGATTCAGACCCTTCCCTCTGTGTACCTCAGCAGAAAGTGAGATTTATCAGAGCGGGCTATGTTTTTCCGTTCTTCATCTGTCCAGTTTCGGTGAGCCTGTGCCTCAGATTTCTGGGCTTGACCGTCAGACGGACAGACCCTGACACGGTTTTCTGCCATTGCAGCCAAATGCCTAAGTCCTTGACGTGTTGAGCATTCAGAGACGCTTATATGCTCACCACAATTGTACAGTGATTATTGGAGTTACTGTAGCCTTTCTATCAGCCCAAACAAGTCAGGTTATTCTCTGTTGACCTCATCGACCTCAAGGCATGTCCATCTATCACCGGATGTGGCCACTGGAACACATTCTAGGTCATTCAGTGGATGTTTTTCTACATGGCCCCATTCGGAATAAACTCTAAAGAGTGTTGTGCGTGAAAATCCCATGAGATGTACTGCAGTTATAGTAATTCTGTAATAACCAGCCCGTCTGAATCCGTGGTCAAAATCGGAGAGCGGTTCGTCCTTCTGATTGTTGATGTGAACATTATCCAAAGCTGCTGGCTCGTATCTGCATGTTTTCCTGCATTGCACCGCTCCCACACAATTAACTGATTAGATAGTTGCATGATCATGTAGGTGTAAAGGTGTTCCTAATAAAGGGCTCAGTGTGTGTGTGTGTGTGTGTGTGTGTGTGTGTTACAGCTAGAAACTGTTCAAATCCTTCCACCCTGGTCTAAGACCAAGATGGTTCTTTCCGTTGTATGTCCAAAAGTATGAATATAGTCATTTCAAACTTAACCCAGCTCAGCAGTCAGTTAGGTTAGCCGCAGATTAGGTTACGTTTGAGCGTTCATGTTCCATTACTATCCCATCCCTCTACCATTCAGTGCATGAAAAGACCCTTAACCCTTAACTCTCTTATCATAATACTTCTCTGCAAAATAGATACAAAGGTCATTGAGCAGTTTTTCCTGTTGCTGAGTGAACCTTGCTTCATGAAGAAGCTCTGCGTGTTTCTGTACTGAGGACAGCTCTAGATTTCGCTGCAAATGTAGAGCATGATTCCTCCTACCAGGCCATGTCATGTGAATTCAGTTAGAGCTCATTTACTCTCAGACCATATTCAATGTGCAGATGGTTTCCAAACAGAGCCAGTGTTTACTTTTTTTTTTATTATTGCTCGTACTAATGCTGAGAGCGCTGACCTTGTCCAGTACCGTAATTTCCGAACTATAAACCACTACTTTTTTCCCACGCTTTGAACCCTGCGGTTTATACACCAATGCGGCTTATCTATAGATTTTTCTTCGCTAACTGCCATCAGGGGGCGCTAAAACGTGAAAGACGCAACAGATCAATGCACAGAAGAAGACATTACTGGTAGTTTTTGGCAATTGATGCAAGAAGCATGACACGCACATTAAGGAGTGTAAATATCTCATTTCACAACGTATATATCTGCGGCTTATAGTCTGGTGCGGCTAATATATGTAAATATATATATATATATTTTTTTTTTTTTTAATTTAGTGGGTGCGACGTATATTCCGATGCACTCTGTAGTCTGGAAATTACGGTACTCCAGCTTAAGGATGCTTCAGTGAGACAAAAAATGGCTCTGAGGACGAGAATCATGGATTCTCAGGGTGAAATCGCTGTCGTTTGGGGTCATCTGTTGGTCAGAGCGATCGCGTACAGTAGGCTTACGTCACATAGTATTGGATGTTGCCATCGGAGCACGACGTGTTAAAACAAATTACAGAAATGTCTGTGTGCCATTAAAAAAAAGCAGTACAGACTCAGTTCGTGACCCGATTTGTTCGCGACCCGAATCATTTTTTCCTTTTGAATTGAATGTAAATACAATTTATGTGTTTCAGCTCTCAAAAACATGTTTGTAAAGTGTATTATGGGTTTATGTGTGGCAATAAAACATAGAATAAAATAAAAAAAAACTTTAATTATCGGAAAATTCTCAAAGATTCTCATGTTCTGCGATTATTTCTTTCTTTATTTCAACGGTCATACACTTAGACTTCTTACTCTCAATGAAACACGTTCACACCACGAGTGCTTGACCAGAACTTAAGGTTTGTGCCACGAAGCGTGGGTTGGCTGTCTGTACATCAATTGGTACAAAATCTCTTAGGGAATTTAGTTCATACGTCGATTTGTTCGCCATCCGATGCGTTTAGGAGCCGAGGGTCCACTGTATAATCATTTCCTAACGAGTAACTTAAGGAAACTACAAATCTGTACTGTGTGTAGAAGCATATGACGTTTGTACCTAGAGCTTAAGAACACAGAGGACAGAACGAGATGCCCTGGTGTGTGTGTCTGTGTCATATCTGTTAGAGATTACTGCACTGCACTAGATATGTACTTCACAGAATACCTTACCCAAGACCTTGAAGATGACCGACTGACTGTTAAAATAAGCCGAGTGACAGATACTTTCATTTCTGGTGGTGAGCTATAGGACCAGGCTGACCCAATGACCGATCTGAAAATGTTCACGCGCCAGACACGCGCTTCGCATGCATACAAGAAGATACAAATAAATTCAGACTGAGAGAGGATGTAGCCCTCTCTCTCACAAACATGCGTGTGTGGACTGATCGCTGCTTAGTCCAGCCTACCCAGGAGTCTTTCCTGTAAAAGACATGCTTTTGAATTAAAATTAGCTTGTGTTTTGGATGCAACATAACCCCCGCAAAAGAAAATTAAACACGTAAGAAAAACATTTGCGAGCATATAGTGAAATTAATTCTGTGTAGAATTCGTAGAAACATCACATTTATAGCGAGTGCGGCGAAGAACTGGATTTTGGTGAATGCTGGTTGCTTCTCCGCAGCTGTACGCATCGTAGCCAGCAGCCAATCACAACCAAGGTTAAACGAATAGGGCATTCTGATTGGCCGGACTCATTCCTCCAGCCATATTAATTTTCAGTATCCCCACACCGCGTTTTCATAAACGCATCTCACGTGTAGCTATGATATACACTGTACTGTATTTTATATACGTACTATTAATATTTTACTCCATTTTAATTAATGTTTATAATGTGTATATTTTATAATATCGGGGGGAAATCCACCCAAAAAATTGGATATATTCAAAATAAATATCCGTGAACATACGCTGTTACGCTGGCCTGCCTGCGATGCCTGCCCGCGAATCTTAAATATCTTCTAAATATTTGACAGTTTTTAGAGGATCGCAGTCTTCATCTTAACTTCAAAAAATCGTACGCCGTGTGTAAGTACCCAGTTGTGCTCATGCACTGGTAGTCATTCAGTTCTTGCCCCCTAGGAGAAAGCACTATAGAACTGTGCTCAATTCTTTATGCTTTCTCAACCACCCTAAACAGAGCCGCCTTCGCTGCGTAGATGTAACAGACATTGGCCAAAGATCTGAGCTGTATGAAGAGCCGAGTTATTGAGTGCCACGAGTAGATCTCTTTAATGGGGGACTTGTTTAGATTTCTGACAGCACTTTGGACCACTCTAGCGTGTCTTTGTGTTCTGTGTACATGCACCAAGGTTGTTTGCTTGTTTTACAGAGCCCAAGAATGTCCCAGTTTGTTTGGATGATTTTAGAGTGCCTTATCTGTTGATTTATGTTGTCTTTGTGGGGCCACTTTGGGTCCTCAATGAAACCCTCGCTCACTGATGTGTGTGTGTGTGTATGTGTGTTTGTATATATTTTTAAATATGGAGCATGTTAAATGTATGGGTTTAAGCTCTCTAATCCCTGGGTCTACCTGATGCACTCCAGAGTTCTCGTGTCTGTGGGAGTGAATTGAAGAGGCGGGGAGAATTGTTTGCCAAGAACTCCAGCGTACTGGTGCATTCAACATAGTAGTTGAGCTTTGTTCAGCAGCTGACGCAGGAGTTCGACACCGCTGACGGAGTGCAGACGGATACACGGTGTGAGTAGAGTGCCGCATATAGGAGCGTGTTTGTGATGCTGGATGCTTGCCATCACTAAGGGTAGTTTACTCCAAGAGGGCTTTTGCGTGTCCTGCAGGGCATTTTGAGTAACCGAACATTTTAATTAAATACAGCTCGTGCAGCGTTTGTGTTCCGACTGATTAGTGTGGAAGGATATCTGCTTGGGCTTGGTGATGCAAACTCCAACACAGATCAGATCAGATCAGGTCAGATGATGGGCGAAGGAGAAATTCCTCATGTGCTTCTCGGTTCAATTTGGTCCGTCTGAATCATGAAATAATCCAGGCATATGAAGGAAAAAAGAAGCCTGAAGCCTTAGGATATGATGTGTTTCAGTGCGCTGACTTTTTGGCTAACTCTTTTGTTAGTCTTGGAATTTAGTGCTGATGGATGGAATTTGTTATTAAAAAAAAAAAAAAAAAAGATTCCTGAGTTCGTAGGCTTTTTGTGTTGGGAAAGCCCGGAGCCCTTGATGGGAAATTAATGGCTTTGTTGTTTGATACAGTGTTTCTCAACCGTTTCTAGCTTGCGGCACCCGTCCATGAATCCAAAATCTCAAGGCACCCCAAATGAAAAATTTCGTGCAACCGGGGGGTGGGGGATGCGGCCGTTTCTGCGGCACCCCTGAGGACGTGAGGAGGTGGCACCCCGGTTGAGAAACACTGGTTTGATGAATTCCACTGCCTATGAAAACAAAGGAGGTATTACTGTTTTCTTTAGTTAAGTGCCTTGTGAGTTTTCAAAGTGAGCTGATCTCCTCTGGAAGAATATATGTACTTGTTTTGGGGTTTTTTTTTTAATTAATCAAATTATTTTCATATCGCATTACATTAGTGTCATTTGGCAGACGCCCTTATCCAGAGTGACTTGTATCTAGGGTTGCACCTGATAACAGTATCGGGTATCGGGCGGATACTTTGCTAAAATACTCGTACTCGTCCATAAAGTGCCGATACCATGAACTGATACTCCTATTTCACTGATCGCTTCACTAGGCAGGGGTGATTTGTTGTCCTACCTGACTTCAATCACTAGGGGGATACAATGAGCCTGAAAGTTAACGGAGATGCCATCAACAAGTTAGTGTGACTCAACACCATGGAGCCATGCTGTGTGCTTTACGTATTTATGCTAGTCGCGGCGGCTAATCTGAACCCTAACTCTGTTCCGGACTTTTCTGGTTGCGCAATCGCAGTAAAACCACTCCCATTGGCCGGGTTACAGGCTAGGAAGCCTAGCATGTTAGCTATGCAGCACTTTGTCTGATGTGAGGACACTGACCTTAGCATACACTACCGTTCAAAAGTTTGGGGTCACCCAGACAATTTTGTGTCTTCCATGAACAGTCACACTTCTTTTATTTACCACATGAGTTGGAAAATGAATAGAAAATATAGTAAAGACATTGACAAGGTTACAAATAATGATATT